>JAVJIF010011957.1:0-141838 GCA_038442645.1 Agave tequilana | reverse complement strand
CACATATGTACTTTTCTCCTTTTCTGGTGAGCTTTGTTGACGGGGCAGCAATTTTTTAGAAGTCCTAGACAAATCTTCTGCAATATCTGGCTAGTCCAATAAAGCTTTTAATTTCTGTTACTGATAGGTAGTAAAAAATGCATAATTGTCATTACATTTACTATCACATTTTCATATTTATTCCTACAATTATGCACTATTACTAATGTTTTATTATTTAATGTGTGCAGGCCTTGAGTATTTATTTAAATAAAGAATAAAAGCCTAAATGAAGCCCAAAAGCCCATGTCCAAGCCCAAGTGCAAAAGTGCAATTACCAAATGTCAAAGTTGCAATTACAAAGTGCAAAAGTTGCAAATACTAAAAAGAGGGAAGGATAGACTTCTATTCAACCCTAAATGCTTGCAGGATGAGGATAAATATAAAAGAAGGAGAGTACAAAGATAAAATTCGTTTTGGAAGAGATTTGGATTTAGGGTAACTTGCTTCCAAGTTATCCCGAATTTTCAAATTAAAGGGTCGAGATGCCAGATCTAAACAGATAGACCTAGATGGACGGACCAGAGGAGGCCACGCGCGAAAAGCGCGTGGCCAGGGATAAGACTGTGGCCACGGAAACGCGGCCAAAGCCGCGTTTCCGCGGCAGTGTGGATGAGGCTGAATACCAGATTTCATGGCTGAGTTTTACCGGGACTCTACTTCCTCCAGCGCCTATAAATACCCCTGCAGAGCAACGGAGAGGGCCATCCAGAGACGGGAAATTAGGGTTTCTTTAGTTTTCTCTTTAAATTTCTGTAATTGTAATTTCGCTTTGAGCATATTGTGGAGAAGAAGGAGCATTGTATTTGGAAGAGATTCGAATAAAGGTTACCTTTTTGCCATCTCAATTCTTGTCTTTTAATTTCATTTTATTCTGTGATCTTTTTATTTGTTTTGATTCTTCTCTCTTTCGTAATCCTTCTTATTAAACAAAATGAAAAAAATTAAAAATATAAAAAAAAGAAGATGATGAACTAATTCTTAAGTGTGGTTTGTTGATTTCTTAAACAACCCTAGAGCAGTTTAGGAATTGAATGGATTGATAATAATTTTTAGCAACTCTAGGTTTAAGGCAGATTGCTTGAAGATTAAATTGATGACTAGTTTTTCTAATCTAGGTTACAGTGCTAAACAATTCTTCACAACTTCATACTTAAGTACTTTGACAGCATAACCTTAAGGTAAAACTTTTTTATGCTGTACTTAGAAGTTAGGATGAACACTTGTTGGTTTTTTAGGAGTGCAACTAGTAAGATTCTAAGATCATTTTCTCATGCTTGAATCTTCTCTATTAAACCTAGGATAGATTCATGTATTTCAAGATGATATTCAATATCCAAAACTTGCACTACGGGTTGTGGTAGAAGATCAGTAAAACCGCATCTCTCCAATCATATATTTCAAATCTAATCTCTCTTTCGTCTTATTTGAAGGATACAGAGAAATCGTCCGAAAAGCTTGCATCGTATCCTTCCCTGTGGATCGACCCGCTTTGGCCCTCGCTGTAGCGGGTAGAATTGAGACTGAGAATTCTAACTCTTAATCTTTTTCTTTGCAATCTCAGTTTTTCAATCAGTTACCATCCTTGTAGTTGGCCAGTCCTTTACTTCTTAGATTTTGCTGGGGTCAACAGAAATTTCTTCATTCGAATCCATATGACCTAAGAAAGCTATACAGTCTAACCAAAACTCATAGTTGCTTTGCTTAGCAAGAAGTTGTTCTCGCTGGAGAGTCTGCAATATTATTCTCAAGTGTTATGCATGTTCCCTGTCGCTCTTGGAATATATCAAAAATATTGTAGAGGAATAAAATGACAAACTGATCAAAATACAGTGAGAAAACCCGATTCATTAATCCATAAAGACTGTTGGGGCATTGGTCACTCCGAAAGGCATGATTAGAAGCTTGTAGTAATCATAGCGAGTTTTGAATGTTGTCTTCTGAATATCCTTTTTCTTCACCTTTAGCTGATGATAACCTGAGTTAATCAAAAAGGTCATCAATTCTTGGTAAGGATAATTATTCTTGATGGTAATTTTGTTTAATTTCTTGTAGTCTATATACAACCGCTTACCACCATCTTTCTTGTTGGCTAATAGCACTAGAGCTCCCCACGGTGACGTACTTGGTCTAATCAATCCCTTATCAAAATATTCCTGCAGCTGCTTCTTTAGAATCTTTAACTCAGTGGGTGTCATCCTGTATGGAGCTTTAGATATCGAAACTTTACCCAGTATAGTATCAATGGAGAACTCAATTGCTCTATCGGGAGGAAGTCCTGAGATCTCTTCAAACACATCTGGAAACTCATTCCAAACAGGTACTCCCTTCTTTTGAATCTCAACAGTAGTTAACTACGTCTTTTTCTTGGCAGACTTATATTTCCATCAAACTGAAACTCAACTTGATGTATAATTTGAAAATACTTTTCATGTTCCAATAATCAATAACCGCATGGTAGTGATTGAAACTTGAACGAGAGAATAAATATGTAGAAAAATAAAAACAAATAATCAAAGAATTAGAAGGTTAGATTCTTCTCGTTGTTCAATTCTATCCACTGCAGCAAGGGCTAAAGCGGGTCGTGTTCACTGGGAGGGAGGCGATGGAAGCATTGGCAGCACGGTATATCTGTAGTCAAGACTTAAAAGAAAGGTTGGTTGTAGTTTGAATAAGAAAGTAGATCTAATCAAGAGGGAGAGTCTAGGTTGCTAATCTACCTTCACAATTAGTCTCAATTTAAGGGTTGTATCCTTTTAACTAATGAAACATTCATCTAAGTTGTTAGCCCTAAGTAAGAAGAGTAAGATGTCCAACTTAACTTGTCTACACTACGCCAAGCCAAACCCTAATTTTACCCTAAGTCAAAGCCAATCCCTAATCATCAAACTATGCCAAATCAATCCCCTAAACTTAATCTAAAACCAAACCCTACTCTAATCCAAAGCCAAGCCCTAATTATCTAAATCATTATGTTTGACTGTCATCACTAAACTTTAAAGGATTAATCTAACCCTAGATTGCAAATCCATTAGACTAATCAACTAACCTTAAATCTAACCCTAGTCGATCTAGTGATTAGCTACCCTAGAATTATTCTAGCCTAGCATCCTTTTTGTTTTATCCATCTATTTATTTTTAGATCTTTAAAGAAAAGAAAAGGAAGGAAGAAAGATTAAAGACAACACCAAAAATCAAACCAAGAACAAAGAAATAAAAAGGTAGACTTGAAACTAAAAGAACAAGAATAAGAACATAAAAAAGAATAGATAATCTTTATTGATGCAATCCTTGGGTACAAGCTCCTTCTCCTTCCTCCTTACAATAGCCAACCAAAGCCAACAATAATTACAAAGAAGAGAACTTAAAAGAGGCTAAAGTAATCTAACAAAAAACTCTAAATCCTTAACCCTAGCCTTATTCTTCTTCCCTCTGGATGAGGTGCTCTGTACGTACTGCAGGGGGTCCTTTTTATAAAAGATTTGGGCCGAAGTCTTCAAGATAAAGTATGCCTCCTTCACGCTCCCTGTGTCTCTATCAACAAGAGCCGTGTTTTTGCGACAATCTTATGGCCATCTGCCACGCGCTTGAGCGCGTGGCCTCCTCTCGTTCGTCCATCTGGGCACCTCCTCTTGGATTCTGCATCCTGACCCTCGATCTTGAGAATTCGGGATAACTTGGGAAGCAAGTTATCAAAAATTCTGAATTTGAAAAGAATTTGGTCCCTTTATCTTTATCTTCAAGCCTTTCTCTCCTAGATTTGAATAGCAATTAGGAGTCCTACTTTATCCTTCCTCCTCCTCTCCTAGATTTGAATAGCAATTAGGAGTCCTACTTTATCCTTCCTCCTCCTCCCCTAGATTTTAAATTAATAATTTAAAATCTAAGTTTAGATTAGGTTAGATAAGATAAAAGCTTCTAAATTACTAAAATACTAAAATAAATCATGCATGTGGGCTTGTAGGCTTTTTGCTTTGGGCTTCATTTATTTATTCTTTAATTGCTCAAGGCCTGCACAACACTAAACAATAAAACGTTATGTAACACTACTTTATTAAAGAATAAGTAAGGAAATATGATAATAAATATGATGATAGATATGCAATTTTGACTACTATCACACCCCACACTTATCTTTTTGCTCGTCTCGAGTAAAATTAAATAGAAAAAAGGAAAATAAAATAAAAACTAATCTATCCTAACTTACTTTCGTAGGAATCATGGTTGCACTTAGCATGTGCAACAAGACGTTAAACCTATAGGTTACCCCTAGAGGACGAGTGTTGTGTCGTGAGGGTTTTCAGTTGATTATACCCACAAAATCCATAAAAGAAAAAGAAAATGTTAGTGATTAATTAATTTATTTTAAAATAGGAGAAAAACATTTAAATATGTTTGAAGAAACTAAGTAATCTATAAGTTTTAGGATTATCATTTTTATTCATTCTTGAACTTAGTCTCTATAAAATAATTTATTATCAATTTTAGGTAAGGATTAAAATTGAATTTTTATATAGTCTCTTTTATTACCATAAGTCATATGCATCCTTGTGAACGTGAATCTTTACTAGAGATTCTTTAACTTGGACTCCTATGCCTCTTTATTATATATATATATATATATATATATATATATATATATATATATAATATATATATATATATATATATTTAATATGTATAACTCATCTAATTTTCTTTGTATAAGTATCAAGGCGTCTTGAGGCCCTAATACCTAACTAATTGACTATTAGGTGTGTTAGTACATATATAGATAATATTTTTTAGTTTTCTTAGGCTTTCTAATTCGCCCATGTAGCGAGCCTAAGGTCGGTGGTTCCCAAACCGGTCGGTTTTAGGGCACCGGGTGAGAAAACGCCCCACGGACTTAAGAAATCGAGTGAACTAGGTCACAAAAGTAAGAACTTTATTTATAAAAATACCTTTAGGCGTGAATACTTATGCTTCTTGAGGCACATGTATCCAGCTTAATTAGTAAAATTTTTTATTTATATTATTTTATTTTTTATTTTTTTATAAGGCACAAGAGTCTTTGTCGTAGAATCCTAGATGTGTAAGTGTATTAGGTATGCACATTTCATTAAGGTAAAAATCAAGACTAATTACTTATTCAATTTTTTCTCCTATACCTAAAATCCAACAATTTATTTTATTTTGATCAGGTTTTTAGAAATCCTAATCATGATTTTCCTAATTCTTAAAATTAACTTGGATTTCTTTCAAAAGATAAGTCAAAATATTGTTTCCTTTTTCAAATATATATTTTATTATTTTCGTTAAGTTAATATTAACCTAAAGTTAGTAAATTAATCATTATATTAGTCTGGTTAGTAATTTTTTTTTAGAAATAAAAAGAAAATTTTTGTTAAGTTAATAACCTAAGGTTAGTGAGTTATGTTAACAGCAACCTACAGTTAGTCAATATCTATGTTAAAATAATATTCTTTATTTTTTATTTTTATTTATTTATTATTTATTTTTATTTGTTTATTATTTTAAAAGTTAAGCATTAGTACCCTCCCCCACACTTATCTCAAGCATTGTCCTCAATGTATGAACGAATGTATGTATGCATGAAAAAGAAGAAAGGGAAGACAAAATGTAACCTCAAGGTGGTGGTTTCGGTGGTGGCCGGATTGGACCAAGCGTTGCTACCCAATATAATCTTGTGGATCATTAAGGAACCCACCTTTGATGACCTCTTTCTTATGCACATTGTTAATATCCCCCAAATGAATAGGATCATGCACGACCCTAACATTGAAACTATCTTGGTTATATGACCAATCTTGGAATACCATCTTAGGGTCATCATTTAATTTGTGATGACAAACTAATCATCTCATACTTTGCTCAACATTTAATGTTCTTTTTTGCTTTCAACAAAACACAAGATTTCCAAAAGTTTCAAGTTGTAATGGACCTCAACATTATTTATTTATTTATTTTTTTTGTCTTTCGATTTTTTTTGATAAAACCACAATAAATACCTTTACTAGTCGGGCTTAGAATCTCAAATACTGCTAGCATTTGGAGTGCCTCATATTCATTAGAGAAGAATCAAGGATTAGATGGAGGTGTTACAAGCTTCATAAATCAAGCACGCATGTACGGGCTCTGTGCACGTTGATTAGTCAACTAATAGGTATTATTAGTCGACTAGGCTCTAGGCTAGTCGACTAATACATGGGTGTAGTCGACTAGGCCTCGCAAAAGTAAGTTGGGTTCTCCGATTGTGTTACAGTAGTCGACTAGATATTTTGTATAGTCGACTAATACTTGGCTCTAGTCGACTAATGTCAGATTCTGATAGTTTTCTAATACGGTTCTGTTTTCAGTTTGGATTGGATTTGGCTTTCCTTCTTTCTCTGAGGCAGTGCTGATTGGATTGTTGAAGTTTGGGTTGGATTAGGATCATCCTACGTCCTATATAAACCCCTTAGGGTTGGCCTTTTAAAGGTGTGTCAAGAACAAAAGAGATTTCCACCATTGAGAGTTATAAGAGAGATAATTCTTGTAACTCTTGTATTTTCTTCTCTGTTTTTCAATAAAGATTTCTCCCCTCCTCCTCGTGGACGTAGGGAAATTGTGGAACAATGTTAAATATGGTGTTTGTTGGTTTCTTGTGGTGATTAGTTTCTTTTGCTTGCTAGCGGTATATTCGCTCTAAAGTTTCTTCTATAGAGCCGTTAATTCGGTATTTCTCTGTTATTTGATTGGTGATAGATCACAACAATTGGTATCAGAGCAATGGTTAGCAAGACGACCACAACAATCAAGTTCGTGGTGAAATTTTTTTACAAAAAGTCCAACTTCCTGTTGTGAAAGTTGCGAGAAACGTCGTTGCTCGTGAAGGAGGGTACACACAATGCCGTGCTTGGTATTGAGAAGAAGCTATCGAAGATGGAGGATGACGAGTGGAACGACATTGCCTTTGCGTAAAGGCGATGATATATTGTGCCTATCAGGCGAGATCCTATACAACGTGATAAATGAAGAAACAACTACTGGTCTTTGGTGTAGGCTGGAAAGCCTTTACATGACGAAGAGTGTCGAACAAGCTTTTCATGAAGAAGTAGTTATACAACCTTCAGATGAAAGAAGGTACACTTATTCTACAATATCTAAATGGTTTTAATAGAATTTTAAGCTCCTTATTGGCCCTAGAGGTAAAGCTAGAAGAAGAAAACAAAGTTCTTCTGTTACTCTCTTCTCTTCCATCAAGTTATGACCACTTGGCGACCACCATCATGTATAGTAAGGAGACCTTAGAGTTAAAAAATGTCAGGCATATGCACCAGAACAATGAACTAATGAAGAAGACAGATTCTACGGAGGAGGTCTCAGGATTGGTTGTTAAGAGCCAGAGGGAAAGTTCAAAACTAGGGGACCTAAAAGGGATCTAAAGGCTTCTAGCAGTTTTATTGCTACTTTGGCTAGAAATCAGGGCACATCAACAAGAATTGTATGAAATACAAAGAGATGCTGAAGAGAAAAGACAACAAGAATTCTATAGGGCTAGTACAAGTGGAAAGACAGATCAAGCGGGGTTGTCGAACAAGCAGATGAGGATCAATTGATGTCTTAATGGCTGAGTCAGAAAAAATATAAATACTTAGATGCTCGGTTACATGACTCGGGGTGCGCATACCACATGTGCCAAAAAAGGGAGTAGTTCATGATTGTTCATCAAAAGTACATATTTTTAATCACATTTTCATGTTTATTTTTTTATAAAGCGCAGCTATTTAATCGTTTTATTATTTAGTAATGCGCAGGCCTTGATAATTAAAAAGAGAAATGAAAAGCCCAAAAGAAGCCACAAGTTAAAGAAAAGTCAAAAAACCCATCAAGCCCAAGTGAAATAAAAATTATCTTTTCCTAAGTCAAAGATAAAAGAGAGAATTCAAGTTTAAAATTCGGATTTATAAATAACTCATTTTCTAAGTTATGTAGGAAATAAGATTATTTTAAATTTCAAAATGCAAATGAGGATTCTAAGAATAGATCTCTAGATAGATGGACAAGATGAAGCCACGCGCTAAAGCGCATGTTCAAACTCAACAAAAAGGCCGCGACACCCCCTTTTTATCGCGAAAACGGGGCTTTCCTGTGGTCGTTTGGGTGGAGGTTTACGGGAGTATTCTACTGGAACTCTACTACTACGATTCCCTATAAATACCCCTGAAGAGCAACAGAGGAGAGGCATCTCAGAGAATCAAGTTTAGGGTTTTTTTTTAAGATCATCTTTTTTCCAAATTTTCATTGTATTTTTTGATTTTTATACTTTGAAGAGGTTTTGTAAATAAGAGAAGGCTTTTGTACTGGATTGGTGACAAATTCAATAAAAGTTCTTATTTTCTTTCATATCTCTTTTTACTATTTTTATTTGTGTTCTTCAATTCTACTTTAATTTCCTTTATGCAACTTTTAAATATCATGCTCCATCATGAATATGAGTAACTAATTCTCTCGTAGCTTGCTAATCTCTCCACCAACTAAAACCTAGTTCTATAAGATAAATTGATTGAACTTTATGCCTACTTAATCAGTTAATAATTCTTGAAGATTAGTGATGAATTAAGTTAAACTGGCTTTAGGATATACTATTTAATTGTTATTTTTAGTTTATACTTAGATACTTTGATAACTTAATGTTAAGTCTAAAATAACTTTCTTATGCTATACTTTGAGACTTTGATAAACTGATGTTTAATTTTATTTAGTGTAGTTTAACTAGGGTTTACTTTCTATCATACTTTTCTTTCTTGAGTTTGAAGCAACACTCTAGGGTTAATCTTTATAGGTTCAATATGATATTTATTCTTAATAAACTAGTACTTGATTGTGATAGATGAATAGTTGACTATGATCTCTCTTTCTATTTAAATCAACCCTTTTATAACCATCATCTTTTCTTTCAAAGTTTTACATAGAGAGAACGTATCGAAAAGCTTGCATCGCATCTCTCCCTACGGATCGACCTATTTAGCTCTTGCTACAGTGGATTAATAGCGAGAATACAGAGAAATCTCTTAACCATAACTTTTATTTTTAATCTCTTTTTCTCTGTTAATCAAAATTTTGGCGTCGTTACCGGGGAGGGAATGGTACAGTTCTCTTTGTTTACTAAACCCTAATTTCTTTGTTTTTATGTGCAGGTTTGGAGAACAAGAAAATAAATTGCACTAAAGGACATATAAGTGGTTGTAGGACTCTGCATTTTTAGCATAGCCCCTAAACCCTCAACAAGGCCGCGTCTGTTGAGTTGACTACTGACTTGTTTTTATGCAGGGCTGCTTAGAATTGCTTAAGTTATTTACTGCAGTTGATAGTTTCTCTATTTGATAACCCTACATATTTCTAATAAATTAACAGTAACCTATTAGTTAATTAACTTAAAAAAATTTTAGACCCTTGCATCATAGGCACGCGTCTATTTAAATTTCTTAATTTTTGTTGAAAAGTACTGGAGACCATGTACGTTCGCATTGAATATAGAATAGAAAGCACCCTTGGCTGATTTTCTGCTTTTGAGTGGAATTCTTTTATATTTGTTTGTACACGTGCACTAATGCATCTTAAGGGAAAAATGCCTAAGATGACACCTCACCAGCCAGACCCCTTCGACCTAGCCCAAGAGGGCATGGATCTAGAGACTACTATGCCTTCCACGAAGGGAGAGGCCACCTCACAGTGGACTTTTGAACCCTCAGATGACACCTTCAGGACCTGGTCAAGGAAGGATACCTCCGAGAGTTTATTCTCAACTGGACTGTCCTCGGAGGTAAGCATGCAGAGGTAGCCCGAGACGAACATCCTGGCTACACCCTTGTTCAATATCGGAAGATAAATACAATTGATTGAGATAAAACTTACACACAGAAAATAGTAGTTTAGGTTTAAAAAAATAGAATGTGCAAGTTCTCAATACGACCACTATAGCAAGTGGCTATGCGGGTCATAATCCACAAGGAGAGACTAGCGATAGAAGCGTTTATGTAAGTTCGTTCATTTCTTTTAATTTACAAAAACAATTAAGATGTTTCTTCTCAGTTTTTAGAAAAATAAATTGAAAAGGTTAAGTTAGAAGATGTAAAGATGGAATAAGAATAAGATGGTGTTGTTGTTTTAAAAACTAAGTTAAAAAGAAAAGAAAAAAAAAAGAGTAAAGAAAGTGTGGATTTTGAAATCATTTTCTTACACTAATTAAAAGAAAGTAAAGTTTACTTACCTCTTCAGCGTTCGCTTACCTTGAATCCCTAGCAAAGACTTATCTTGTCTTGAAGGCGAGCAAAGCATGGCGTATAAGGTCTTCCCCATTCTCAGACTAAACTATGAATTAAAATGCAACCAGAAAATAAAATAGAAATGGTTATCCATCAATATAAGCCGTCAAGGGCACTTGCAAAGGCAAGGCAGTTTCGATGTTATAAATTTCATTTGGATTTACAATGCGCCTCAGAGGAAAGTAAACAAAAATAAGAATATATAAAATGCAACTTCTGATTTAATTGAATAACAATGAAAGAAAGGACGAAATATACACTGGTGTCACTTCTCGATACAACCATGTTTTCTTTCTCTCATGAAACTTCTCTCTAATCTTAGTTACATAAATAAAAATAAAAATTATATAAAAGAAAATAAAATATCTTAAGTTATAAGTACAGAATAGCCTAACCTATAGTCTCTACTCAATCGTTTCTTTGCCTTCAGAAATGTAGGTATTTATACCCAAAACTAGATAAGGGAGAGCATACGAAGATAGGGACAAAATCTCTTACCCAACAGAAAAGATCTTCTTACAAGGTTGGAGATAAGGTTGGAGATAAATTTTTATTTTATCCCTTAATCTTCGTTAGATTGTGTCTTATCTCTCTAAATCTTCTGAATATACATCCCAATCTTTTACATATCCCTTTGTATATTAATAGGGTTGCCTTTGGACTTCTGAATTTGCCTCTATCTCTTTGATTCAGCTAATGAAATAATTTCAATTAAATCTGATTTAGTTGGATTATATATGTGATGATCTTCAGCTAACCAAAAAAATTCATATAAATCTGATTTAACTGGTATTTATTTTGTATTATCTTCTCTCCCTTTATTAATCACATCCTGCATGAATTAAATATTAAAACAAGATGATTAGAAGATTTATTACAAGATAAGTGTGGGAATGCACTAATAAATAATGCAATATATGTGTACAATCACACCCTAACACCTATCCTTTGTTCATCCTCGAGCAAAACAAAGAAAAAAATTAATCTAACACACTTTTGTAGGAATCACGGTTGCACTTAGTATGTGCAACAAGCCATTAAACCTTTAGGTTACCCCTAGAGGATGAGTTTTGTCTCGTGAGAATTTTCAGTGGATTACACCCACAAAAATTCATAAAAAAAGAGAAATAAAGTGTTAGTATTTAAACAACATATTTTAAAAAGATGAGAAAATATTTTAAGTATTATTGTAAAAATTCAAGTAACCTATAAGTTATAGGAAAATTAAAATTTTCATTCCTAAACTTAGTCTATATTCAAAACCTTGTTATCAATCAAGATAAAGAGTCAAACTGTATTTCTCATCTAGTCTATTATTATTTTACCCTAAGTCATATGCACCTTTGTGACAGTGAAATTTTGACTTGGGGTTCTTCAACTCTAACTCTTTTGCCTTATTTTTCATATTTTTACCAGTATTATATATTCCTTAGTTCTATTAGGCTTTCTAATCTGCCTATGTAACGAGCCTTAGGTCGGGACTCCCAAACCAGATAGTCTTAGGGCACTCGATGAGAAAACACCCCAAGGACTCGAGCAAATAAGGTCACAAAACATGAGAATTTTATTAATTACATGGACCACTTTTAGGCGTGAATACTTATGCTTTATGAGATACAAATACCCAGCTTAATTAGAAGATTTTTGATATATATATTTTTTTATTTTTATTTTATTTTTCTTTTTATAAGGCATAAGAATCTTTGTTTTTGAACCCTAATTTTTCTTCCTAATCCTAAATTCAAACAAATAATCTTATTTTAACCAAGTATAAGAAATCCTAATTATGATTCTCTTATTCCTTAAAATTAACTTAATTTCTTACAAAAAATAGGTCAAAAAATTGTTTCTCTTTTTGAAATGTTTTTAAAAGCAAAGAAAATGATATATTTATATATTTTATAAATTAAAAGAAAAATCTTTTGTTATGCTAGAACCCTCTCCCACACCTGTCTCATGCATTGTCCTCAATGTATGGATGAATGCATATATGCATGAAAAAGAAGAAAGGGAAGAAAAATATTACCTCAAGGTGGTGGTTCCAGTGATTTTCCGATTGGGCCAAGCGTTGCTACCCAATCTAAATATTATAGATTATCTAGAAACCCACCTTGGATGATCTCTTTTTATTTACAGTATTACAACCCTTAAGTGAATAGGATCATGCAAGACCCTAACATTAAAATCATCCCGATTATATGATCAATCTTGAAATATCATCTCAGAGTCATATGGTCAATACTTTGGTCTAGCAATAGAATGAGATTTGGTAGAGTAGTTGATTTGCACTCAAAAGAGATAGGTTTGGGAACCAATACTGACACGGAAAAATCAAGTTTAGGTTCAAGAGCCAGTTTTAATTCAATAGTTAGTTCCAAATCAAAGAATTTAAATTCACATTCATTTCCATCAATGGAATATGACTATCCAAAATAGGTGATTCAATTTCAAGATTTATAGGTGAGAATCAATGTTGGCTCGGGAAATGGGTTCAAATTGGGTACGGATACCGGAGGCATCAAGATTCAAAAATTGGAATTGAATCACAGAATTGGGGATCGGGTTCACATTCACAATCAGTTCAATTTCTTTGAAGTGAAAACTTCCTAATTTGTCCAAGATTTGGAATTAGTTAAGTTCAAATTGGTGTGATGAAATCGAATATTGGTCAAAATCTCCAAGACGCCATAATTCTTGATTCCTATCAATTTGGATAAGGTAATTGGGAATGGTCGAAAATGTGTTAGCTAGAGTTTTCTTGTCACGCCTCACATCCCAAAATACATGAAAACAAAGTCTCTATGAGAGTCGGCGATGTATATACGCGAGGAGAATACCCCATGTATACACGCTAAGCCTAAAGTAACATGAACAAGTTATATAATCACTATGAAGAATCAACATCACTACAATATGACATATAAATTTCTAACACAATGATAGCAAATGAATAAAAGAATAGAACAAGTACTGAGTCCAATACACAGAGTCATAAAAGCAATAGGAATAAAGTAGAGAAAATAATATCGAGAAAGGATGATCCAGTAAGAGAACTCCAACTCCTCAAGATGCCTGTGATCCTCTCCAAATACCTGATAAGTAAGATAACATACATAGTCTTGGATGTGCAAATCTAGGGAGTCAGAACTCCCAATGAGTGTGTAAAAAATAAAGGGGAAGGTGCATGTATATATAAAGTGATGAAATACAGCATAGTCATAAGGCAGTCAGATCATGAAGAATACAATAACATACAGGAAATAAATAAACAATAATGGAAGCATTCAATTCTAAAATCATATAGTTTGGTCAGGTGCCTATCACAGTCTATATATCAGGAGGATATAGTCAGTCACAATATACAATAAACAATTTATCACTATTAATTATGTCGACGAACACCAATTGCCACCTGTAATAGACGCATACCATTCTATGCCTACCATACATGACAATCAGGGTTCTAAGTTATTAAAACTGATAGGAGGAGACATTGTCCATGCATTAGGTGGGTTCCGTACATACCCGAAACTATGTCCCAATTACCTGTCGCTGAACCAGGTCCTACCGCTAGGTAATCAATAACAATAAAAATGGAACAATATGGGATGTCAGACATCCCCTGAAATCCTACAGTGGAGCCGTATCTTAGCTCCGCAACCTTTATCTTAGGTTCACCCAAAATACAAACGTTGTCTCCTCCATCAATTTTTCTAATCCCAGTGTAAGTTGTCTATTTACATTATTATTTAGAATAACCAATATCAATGTTATTTTAATTACTGAGATGATACAGTGACAATAACAATATCACTGATGGTAACAATAGTAATGAGAACAATATCACCGTGTGAACAGTAAAACAATGGAACAATACATGTGTTACGATCTGATAATATTTTTCCAGTAATTTCAGTAACATGAAGTGGTACAATAACAAGTCTTATACCATCTAATCGATGTACAATCTCATATAGAACAGATCAATATCTCATCTGCCTGTATTGCATATAACAACTGATCCATCGACTTATAGTCTCAATAGTCATCGTGAACACATGTATCAATCCATGTCAAGGTATCTGATACGGTAAACCATCACCTCAATAAATCAATAATCAGTTATCTCGTTCCTATCGATCTAATCTAGTTCTTTATATTATTAGTATTTCCATCTTCTATCCACCAATATATCAGGGTCTCACATAAACAGTCAACACATCTAACCATATCCTCACTATTGTATAACAGTAAGATCATCGATCAAGATCATCATACACTCTCACTTCTATCAAGATCAATCACAAGATCCAGCATAAAAAATATACACCTCAGTTCAACTCCAACTCTAACTAAGTCCATACATAGATCCAGGCATCAAGTGAGCTAGTAAAGTAGCATCCTATTCTATCAATCCTCAATATCTAAAAAGGATTTCTATATAAATAATCACCAAACAATTACCTCAAAAAAACTTCACAAGATATATAACACTCAACTACAAACATAAACTAGGCTAATCACTAGGTCTAGTCAAGTCACAGTTTAAGGTATACCACAAATAAATCCTTAATCCGAAACGGTAAACAATCTACACATAAAATGATAGGATAAGAATACTTAGTGATAAGATAACAAATCCCTAAGCGTATAAATATTACGATACATTTGATCCATCATCTATAGTCTATCTAAACTCTCCCTTGGTATGTTAATACAAGTCTAGTAATCCACTACACATGTTTAAGATTTACAATTTTACTAGTCTGATCTGTCCCAACCTCAAACCAAACTTACTCCAACTACATCCATTAATAATTCTACGTATCAATTACAGAATAACTAACTCAATATCAGGTCAATAGTCTATCGAATACATTCCAGTTGCAAATATTTCTACACTGGTATAGATATCGTCTAAGTGAGCATGGTTATGAATAGTAATTAACATGACAGTAATTAAACGGAAGATAACAGAAAATGATAATAATGCAATAGTAAACACTCACATGAAATGACACGATTTTGGATCTGAATCATCGTCTAGTCTTCACTAGATGAACCGGGACAGATCTCTGAATCATCTTGTGTGTCGGTCTTCGAATGGCCAGCGTATCAGATCCATTACGAGCACAAATTTGAAATCTTCCGTAAATGCGATTCCGGCCGAACCACTGTAACATATATGATTACATACACACACACAGAGAGACACACATATAAACAATACACACGAACACACATGCACACACAAATACACGTATGCTCACACACACACACATACTTAACACACAAGTATACAAATAAATAAACACAAACCTAAGCTCAAATATACACAATGACACTAACACACACAATAATACACATTTTCACACACACACACACACACACACACACATACACACACTCAGAGAGAGTACCTTAGATGGGGGAGGCTCACGCTCGCTTGGGTATACGGCAAGATGGTCGTTCGATGGCGGACGTTGACAATCTCGGGCACACGTGGAGGCTGCCGAGAGGGAGAAAATGTTGTTATAATGCATCGCAGCTCTCGCCGGAGGGAAGAATAGAGGAGGGAAAGGAGGTGCAGGTGGGGGTGCGGTTCGGCAACGAGAGGACTGGGCTGCAGCCATTATAGATGAAGAGGATAGAGTGTGCGTGACCTGTTTCGGGGTTCGCCGGAGAAGGAGATGGTGAGCAAGGATTGGTAGTCGTGGGCTTGCATGGAGAGGCGAACATGGCCAGGGATAAGTTGGCTCACGATGGAGAGAAAATCCTGAAGATGGTGGGGAGATCGGCAACCAAGGGATGGCGCAGGCAATGGGTGGTTGTAGGTTGTACTCGGCTACGCAGAGGAGCTGCAGTGGGTGTGGCAATGTGATGGGGTGATAGGGGGTTGCAGAATGGAGATGGGGAAGAAGAGAGGATATGGTAGCTTCTGTGGTATCTCCAGCGGAGGAAGGCAACGACTTGAGGATGGTGCCGCAAATGGTGGGTGTTAGTGAAGGGAAAGAAGAGGAGAGGAGTGCGACATGGAGAGAGGTAGAGTAGGGATGGAGACTTTGGTTGTGTAGGGGAGAGGAGAAGGATATGATTGGTTGGGATTTAAGATTAGCTAGGACTTAGTTAGTTAAGACAGGATTTAGTTGTTAGGATTAGATTGGGTTTGAATATTGGGTAATGGATTTGGAGATATGGGCTAATGGGTTATGGGCATTAAATGGGCTTTAAGAAATTGGAAAAACAAAGATAATTAGGGTTTAGCTTGATTGAATGGGCTAGGCTCACGGCTGGGCAAAAAGAATAGGATGAAATAAAAGTGTATAGGCTTTGGCTAGGTTTAAATGAAGAGGAAGGATATAATAAAAATAATAATAGAAGTAATAATAACAACTACAATAGTAATCAATAACAGTTGCATATTAATAGCAATTTAAAATAATTAATAATTATATTAGTAATTCGTAACAATTAAACTAATAACTCTCACTAAATAATAATTAATATAAATTACAAATACACATGAAAATACTATTATATATAATTAAACCATGTATTTCAAAACATGGGTATTACATTCCTCATTCCTAGCATTTAGCAGGTTCTTCAAATGATCCATTTGTGCTTCTAACTTATTGAAGGAATCATTTTGGGACTGGATTATGAATTTGATGTGAATCAAATGGCAAGTGTACCAATCGTTAAAAAGTAATATAGAGTGAAATAGAGTATCGTCCCATGAGTATTGTTATTTCAATTATCAACTAATCTTTTCTAATTCTATTTGAATAATCAATTAAGTTGAAAGATGTTGTGAATAAACTACTACTAAAACAGGTTGTTTTATATATGAAAAGAACTAGGGTAATGATTTCGGTACTTGTAATCAGATAAAATACTATATTTGTGCTAATTCATCCTACTCATGCTAACAATCGGAATTCCCTAACCTAATTTGTATTTTCTCTCGAATAATACCCATTCTATCTTCTAAATTTAGAATCTAAAATCTCTCGATCTAGTAGATTGCTATGCATTAAGTGTGATAGATATTCCTACATGACTGGACAACTCTTACGTCTCAACATCTAGAGTTATAGTTGTTAATCCTAGAAGGTTTACTAAGTTATCTCCTTTCACACTCTAACCTAGCCTTCTGATTAATTGTCCGCATCAGTTATAACATAAAGCATAAGAATAATAACTTAGCAAACAATAGATTCAAACTTTACAAAGCACGTAGTAGAATTTGTACAAAACACAATATCATATCATCAATACGATCTCTACATCATGCCCTAGCTTTGAAAAATTAGCTCATAGCTAAGAAAATATAACGCATCATAATATTAGAATACATCATGCTACAAATTTCTGGAATAAAATCAAATAAAGAGAAAGGTAAGAAAGCACCAAAAGATGAAGTCTTATATAAAAAATTCCTCGCTGAAGGTGCTATGAGATTTAATGGCTAATAACAGAATTTTTTATTTAATTTTCGCTAAAATAAAAGAGAGATAAAAACTGTGTATGATACAAGAGACTTGGCAGTATTTTATATAAATCAGAGAGTATGGAACCGTAATCCAATACAAAAACCTAGGTTTCTAAATTTACACGAATTACTGAGAAATTCTATCCACAGTTACCGCCATAGTTCGGTCAGCTGGCAGAGAATTTGGCTGGCTGGCCGAACTGTTAGCTGTAATGAAGCTCCGCTTTTTGACTCGTGCTGACCTCTGAGTTGGCATTCCCGTTGACTGGTCCACGGCTGCTTAGCCGAAATATATGGCTGAGTGCCCGAACTCTTGGTCCATTTCAGTCCCAGATTTTTGTCAAATTTTTGATTTTGCGTGAAGGCTCTGTTGAGATGTTTCAACTCTGCATCAGGTTTCTAGTTCTACATCTCTTTTGTTCTCTTGATTTCACCAATTTGCCAATTTTCACACTTTTTTTCTAATTTTCTCTTGACCAAAAATCTGTAAAATAACACTTACAAATACCCATGCAGCATTAAATATGACAAATAATGGATATAAAAGTGATATAAACATATATATAAAGCACACACATCACACCCTCATACCTACTTTTTGCTAGTTCTCGAGCAAAATCCTAATTTAAATAGAAAACAAAAAACTAAAAATCCTAAAAATAAAATCCTAATCCACTTTCCTATGACTCACGATTGCACTTAGCATGTGCAACGAGCCATTAAACCCCTAGGTTACCCAAGTGGACGAGTGTTATCTCGTGAAGGTTTTTAGTGAATTACACCCACAAAATTCGGTGAAAGAATTTAAATGATTAGAAGATATAAAGATAAAAAGGATAACAAAAAATAAGATAACCAAAAATAAAAAAATAGAAAAAGAAAGATAAAAATAAAGAAAGACAAAATATTTTTGAAGTGGTAAGCATCACTAATGTTTAAGTTCCTTAGTTACCATATATCAAGTTCAATATCTTATCAAGAATTCTATTATCTACTTTGTAGAGATTTTCAAATCTTAGCCTATACCATCATCATTCTAAGTTTTTTGATCCTATGCATCTTCTTGAATGTGTATAGCTCTTAACTTATGATTTTGATTCAAACTTATACACTTAAAATTTATATACATATGCATACATACATACATACATACATACATACATACAAATATACATATATATATATATATATATATACATACATACATACATATATATATATATATATATATATATATATATATATATATATATATATATATATATATATATATATATATATATATATATATATGAGAAAAATGTATATCAGCCCGCGGGCTGAGAGTACTCTCTCAGCCTGCGGTGACGTGGCTCAATTTGTCACCTCACTGACTTGCGGCCCGCTTTTAGGGAGAAGTTAAATTACCAAATACCCCTTATGATAACTTTTCCTTATTGTTTATTATTATTTTCCCCCCTTTTATTTTGCCGCTCTTTATAGGATATAAATTACTTTTCGCCTTATTTCTTTACCTCTTTTTTGAAAGATCTAGTTTCTCCTTTTCAGCCTGGGATAAATTTTTTTTTGAAAATATAAAATCTTTTCAGATCAATGTTTTCAGCCTGCGATAAAATTCTACTTTATAGTTCATTTTTTTTGTATATAATGTAGTCAGAGTCTTTGGTCGCATTGTACATTTAAACTGCGACCTTAGTCAAAGACTTTGGTCGCAGTGTATATGGTTAAATGCGACCAAGGTCGCAGTGTTGTTATTGATAAAGATGGCCAGCAACTGCAATTTAAGGTTGCATTACATGGACTGCGACTTTGGTCGTAGTACGTTAAGTAAGTGTTTTCCTTTAGATTAACATGCATAGCGACCAAGGTCGACACTGCTGTTTTGGTTTAAGACTGCCGCCAGCAACTGCGACCAAGGTCGCCGTGTTGTTGTTTTATTAAGTGTTGTTTTGGATTAAGTCATTTTTTTGAATCTAAATGAAAAATGAAAAGTTGTCTGTTGTCTGATGCGACTTGGAGTCACTCCGTGAGATGCGACCTGTCATAAAGATTTTATGAGATCTTTTAACGTCAAGTCTACGTTGACGAACCCGCACCATTCGTTGTTTCCCAAAGCTGTTGTCCACGCGTCGGCTCTTCATTGGGTTTAGGCGTTAATGTCTTTTAATGCCAAACCGGCGCTGGCGGTTGGAGACTATTAAGGCCGACGGTTCTGATTAATGAACCATTAATTATGGTTATTATGGGTTGGCTATAACTAGGGCTCACACTCTCCCTTTAACAGCCCATATTTAGACTGTTTTCATTTGAGAGCAATTGCTCTGAGAATTTCCGCCTTCTTTAGAGTCTCTAACAGGGGCCTGCCTCCATGGATGAAGATGACCCTATGCACGAAGATGACCCAGAGCTTGATTGTCCTTTTTCAGGTTCGCTGGGCCTCTGGGGAGAATATTTTGTCCGGTGAACTTGATCGATGTTCGTCCACAAGGGAAGAAGTCATGGTCCTCGTCGTCCGCAAGAGAAGAAGTCATGGTCCTCGACGTCCACAGTTTTTTAATACAGGGGGACCTCAATAACACCACTGCTCTTATTCAACAAGGGCTCTTTTGATGTTTAATCTTCTTTGTACTGCTATATTGTAACACTCAATCTTATTGTATAAGAGAGTGTTTTGTATCATTTTCACATGCCTGGAGATAAATGCCTGGAGATAAATAAAAAGACCTCAATAACACTACTGCTCTTAGTCAACAATGGCTCTTTTTGATGTTTAGTTTTCTTTGTACTGCTATATTGTAACACTCAATCTTATTGTATAAGAGATCGTTTTGTATCATTTTCACATGCCTGGAGATAAATGCGTGGACATAAATAAAGAGCATATTTGTTTTTTAATAAACTACGACCTTTGGTCGCAGTCATGCATTGCAAACAAAACAACTTGGACCAGAGACGACACTGCGACCAAGGTCGCATAAGACTACAGTGCAAACAGAAACAACTGCGACCAGGGTCGACATTGCGACCAAAAACTGCGACTAAGCAACTGCTGCGGTGACGTGTCACCTCGTCGCAGTGTTGTTATTGATTAAGACTAAAGACCAGCAACTGCGACCAAGATTGCAGATTATTTTTTTAAGACTGCGGCCATCAACTGCGACCAAGGTCGCAGTGTTGTTGTTGATTATTTATAAAGACCACCAACTGCGACCAAGGTCGCAGTGATGTTGTTGATTAAGAGTAAAGACCAGCAACTGCGACCAAGGTCGCTGTGTATTTTATTAAGACTAAACACCAACAACTGCGATCAAGGTCGCAGTTTATTTTATTAAGACTACGGTCAGAAACTGCGACCAAGGTAGCAGTGTTGTTGTTGATTAACACTAAAGTCCAGCAACTGCGACCAAGGTCGCAGTGTATTTATTAAGTCTGCGTCCATGGTCGCAGTATTTCAACCAATACATAGTAGTAAAATATGTAATTCACACAATTAACTTTAGAAAACAGATTTATATATATTTAAAAAGAAAAACAAAATACAATTTTTTAAAAACTAATCGTCGTCATCACCATCGTAATCAGATTCATCGTCAAGAGTCATGCTTTCGTCTTCTGTATCGCTTTCATCTTCTGTCTCTTCCTCCTCTTCAGGTACAGTCTCATCGTCGCTTTCTTCCTCTTTATGTTTGTGTTTTGGTTCATCAATGAACTCCCAGAAAGGGTCGTCTTTATCAAGCTCAGATTCTGACCCGTAGCGAGACATTGTTTCAGAACTAAACATAAAATCATCATTTGATGATTGGCTTCTTTCCGGTGAAGACGGTGGTGATGGTGAAGACATTGTTTGAATGTATTGGCTTCTTTCCGGTGAAGACGGTGGTGATGGTGAAGACATTTTTTGAATGTATTTTCCGAACAGTGAGAGTAACGAGTTTGAGCAAAAATAACTTAGTATGTTTTTAATCCTTTGCTCATGACCCTTTATATATTTTTAATCCCGGAATTCAAAAAGGTTTAAGCTCTCGGACCACGTGAATATCTCTCAAATATATTTTCTATCTTTTCCAAAAATTGTATACTTCCTAGGTGACTGTTCAGTTATCCAAAACAGTTTAAAAGTTAATACACTATAATTTTAAATTACTTTGAACTCCAAAACAGTTCATTATTGCGACCATAGTCGCATTGGGAACTGATAAATGATTAAGTAACTGCGACCATAAATTGTCAACTGTTAGTCATCAAATATTTGTCCTTCTTATAATTTCTAAATGTTGTCTGATACTCCTATGAACAATTAAATGGTTTTTTTTATATATATTATGCGACCATGGGACTGCGACTATGATCGCAGTACTGCGATTAAGGTCGCTGTGTTTAAGAACAGCGGATATGGAATGAAAAAGAGCTTTATAAGTTAATACAGTGAGAAAGAGACCTTACAAAAAAAGAGAATTAAAAGCTTTTTAAAAGAAGACAAATTTGGTTGAATATCAGAAGATCAGGAAATCCTAATCCTCGTCATTATCACCATCATAAGCAGATTCGTCGTCTTCATTCTCCTAGTCTTCCTCTTCATCAGTTATTTCCTCATCATCTTCCTGTTTTTGAGATTTTTTTTTCACCGATAAACTCCCAGAATGGATCGTCTATATCAAGCTCTTCGTCTGACCTGCTGCGAGAAAGCGAGCCTACAGCATCAGAGGTCATGCTTTCATCAAGCATGTCTCCGTCAAGTGGCAGAGGAATAATGTCTTCCTCACTAACCCACATGAAAACTTCATCATCCTCATGAATAGGAGGATCAGTTAATACATATTTGATGTAGTTAGATAGTCAAAAGGGGTGAAGTCCAGACTGGTATCAGATTCACTAGAATATCCTGAGGATAAAGGACCGGTGGGGGAACGATTGAAGTTGAAATCTACGTGATCAGAGGAAGAAGGTGGGGAAGACATGATTCAAGAATGAATTTTTTTTAAAAAGTTTTGTAATCAAATTGAAAAGGTAGAGCAAAAATATAGTTTGTAGGTATGAGATAATATATTAGTTACAAGCATTATATAAAGATAAATATTGTGGAAGAACATGAATAGTAACAATAATTGTTGCAGGGGACGGTTGAGTATGGTTTAATACGTGAAGTACAAATTAACTTTTTATAGAATTGTTTGCCTATATCTTTAGATTACGTATGGTGCACATCTTTCATTTCTCGGAGATTAACATTAGTGCGTCTCTTTTTTCTAGACTATTGTTGTATCACGGTAGATATAATATTAATTACTTCTTTTACATAAGGCATGAGAAAGAAGATTGTGAATTTGGTCGCAGTACCGAAGGAGGTCGCATTGCTATACGATAGCATTTTTTGTCTGGTATTCTTTATTCTGTATTAAGTCTGCGACCATGGAATATTTTTTTACTTTTCATTGCTAGAAGTCGCAGTCGTCATATAAAAGGGGTATTTTTGTCAATTTGTTTCACGATTGTTTAGGCGGGATTTTTTGATTTTTTTTGGCGCCCACACTCTGCGACCGATGTGTGGCCTATATTCAGCCACGTCCCGCAGGCTGAGAAACTCTCTCAGCCTGCAGGCTGAGGTACAGTAAGCCCTATATATATATATATACATATATATATACACACACACATATATATATATATAGAGAGAGAGATAGATAGACTTGTGTCCTTCCAAAAGGATTCGAGCCCGGATCATTCCCACTCAAATTCAACCCTCCGACATTCGAATACAAGATCCACTCCGTTGAAGTTGATCTATATTATTTTAAGTATCTATAAACTAAAAATCACGTGTTTTGAATACTTTTTGCCCATCCATCAAGTAGGGAAAAATGGACGGCCTAAATAGTGAGTTGGTTAGTTTAACGGTGTAGATCATTTGAAACCTAACAAAAATTAGTTTGTAGGGGTTTTTAAATGTTTAGATCATATGAAATGGCCGGATTAAGAATTTGTATGTCTAAAGACATAGATCTAACTAACTCACTTTTTTCGCCCGTCCATTTTGCGTTGCTTGATGGATGGGCAAAAAGTATTATAAACACTTGATTTTTGGTTTATAGATACTTGAAATAATATAGATCAACTTCAACGGAGTGGATCATGTATTCGAATGTCGGAGGGTTGAATTTGAGTGGGAAGGATCCGGGCTCGAATCCTTTTGGAAGGATACAATATATATATATATATATATATATATATATATATATATATATATATATATATATATATATATATATATATATATATATATATATATATATATAGAAGTTTCAAGGTATTACCACTTCATTGCCCTTTAAGCACATTTTTTCCATATATATGAAAGAGAATTAGATTAGTTATATATATGGAAAAAAAAGTGCTTAAAGGGCAATGAAGTGGTAATACCTTGAAACTTCTATTATATATATATATATATATATATATATATATATATATATATATATATATATATATATATATATATATATGGGGTTACTGTACCTCAGCCGACAGCTGAGAGAGTTTCTCAGCCGGTGGTGACGTGGCCGAATATATGCCACATATCGGTGGCAGAGTGTAGGCGCCAAAAAAAATCAAAAACATCCCGCCTAAAGAATCGTCAATCAATTGACTAAAATACCCCCTTTTTACTTCTAAACTAGCAAAAACTCATCCGCAACAAAATTTTACCTAAAATATTTGTAATTTACAAACAATTTTCTATTGAATATATCTACAGTTATAAAATTCCTAATTCTACTACATCGAAAATATAGAGAAAAATTGGATCAAGATAATAAGAAAAAAACAGCATCAGTAAAAAGTAAAAAACATGCGTGAAACCTAAAAAAATATATTTGTTTTATTACTTAATTTCGTGTTATTTTCAATTCATATAGATTTAATAAAAGAAACTGAAATGAATAGAAAAATGAAACTTAATGTGGGGCAGCCGTATATTGTTTTTTATATTACAAATGTACAGTGTAAAAAAATAATGAAATACAATAGTTAATTATTTTGCAGATATTTTATAAATCAGATATTCTCGTAACTGCCACATATTTGCAGATTGGTTGGATAATATTTCATGCAAATTTTAATGAACTACGGCTATGGTCGATCTTGGTACTAAAAAATTATTTTATTCTCAATGTATATTATAAATTGGATCCAGGTCACAGTACACATAAATTCAAAAGTATAATAAAAAAATATATAACTTTCAATTTTATATCACGACTGCGACACTAATCGCATTCTTTATTCCCGTAGAGATAACAGACGAAACATGCTACGTTTAGCACTGCGACCACAGTCGCTGTCTTTTTTCGCATGCTTTATGTAACAGAATTTTGATCATTTTACAAAGTCTGCGATCATAGCTGCAGTCATAGTCTAACAAAATTTTCGATCACTGCGACCATGGTCGCAAACTTAATATAATATAACTTTCAATTTTATATCATGACTGCGACCCTAGTCACATTTCTTATTCACATAGAAATAACAGATGAAGCATGCTATCGTTCAGCACTGCGACCAGAGTCGTTGTCCTTATTCGCATGCCTTATGTAACAGAATTTTGATCGTTTTACAAAGTAGATTAGCCCTGCGACCGTGAGATCAGTCACCGTATATCACATCTTATAAAATACTATATTAATTACTCTGAACTAATTGAAATAATTAATATTCTATCTATCGTGATACAGCAACAGTCTCGAAAAAATAGATGCACTAATAATAATCTTAATAAAGAGCAGATGTGCACCATACGTAATCTAAATATAAAGGAAAAACATTATATAAAAAGTTAATTTGTAGTTCACAAAATAAACCTCTGGAAAAAAAAAGGAACTCTTTGGATTCTCCCACCATAACTACTTCAATTAAATATTTAATTTTTTTTACCACTTCTTCGAATACTCAACCGTCACCTATAACAATTATTATTACTATTCATATTGTTTCACATTATTGACCTTTTTATAGTGCTTGTAACTAATATATTATCTCATATCTAAAAACGATATTTGTGCTCTTCGTTTTCAATTTGATTTCAAAACTTTCAGAAAATAATTCATTCTTGAATCATGTCTTCCCCATCTTCTTCCTCTGAGCACTCAGATTTTAACTTCAATCATTCTTCCACCGGTCCTCTTTCTTTAGGGTATTCTAATGAATCTGATAGCAGTATGAACTTCACTCCTTTTGACTATCTCACTACATTAAATAATATTTTATTTGATCCTCCTCTTCATGAGGATGATGAAGTTTTCATGGGGCTTAGTGAGGGGGAGCTTATTCCTCTGCCACTTCACAGAGACATGCTTCATGAAAGCATGTCCTCTGATGTTGGGGGCTTGCTTTCTTTGAGCATATCTTTTGCAGGTTTTTCTCGACATGGGTTAGAAGAAGAGCTTGATACAGACGATCCATTCTGAAAGTTTATCGATGAACCAAAGCACCAATAAAAGGAGGAAGAAATTGAAGAGAATAACGAGCCGGACGACAAGGGAGAAGATGAGCAAATAAGTGTTGAACTGGAAGACGAGGAGAATAAAAACGACGAATCTGCTTATGATGGTGATGACGACGAGGATTAGAATTTCCTGATCTTCTGATATTCAACATTATTTTGTCTTCTTTTAAGAGTTTTTATTGCTCTTTTTTTGTAAGGTCTCTTTCTGACGATATTATATTATAAATAAAATTTACTTCTATCTCTAAAATGATCTTTCATATTTTTAAAATACATATAAAGTATGTTGTATAGTTATTATTTCTGCATCTTATCTGCGATAATGGTCACAGTACTCGGATAATAATTACTCTAAACTAATAGAACTACGATTACGGTTGAAGTTTATGATTAACTTTATTTATATATGAAACTGTGACCACGGTCGCTGTCCTGTCATAAAAAGTTTGACATTTTGTAGTCAATAAAGTTAAAAACTGCGACCATGATCGCAGTCCAAAATTAAACTATATAAACAGATGATACTGAGAATATGATCGCAATCCTCTCAAATTAGCATATTTCATTATATATCACAAATTAGAAAATTGCAACTGCTATTGTTAAGCACTGCGACCATAGTCGCAGTCCTTGATTGCATGCAATATGTAAAAAAAAAATTTATAGTTTATAGGCGGCTGAGAGAACAGTCACAGTGAAGAACAAATATATAAAATAATACGTAAAGTGCGACTATAGTATCAGTTCTTAGTCACTGTTATTATATTTAACCTAACCAAAAAAATTATCCACAACATGATGTCATTAAGCACTGCGCCCATAGTCGCAGTCTCTGTTCGCATGCAATATGTAAAAAAAAATTCATAGTTTATTGGCGGCTGAGACAACAGTCACAGTGAAGAACAAATATATAAATCATACGTAAACTGCGACTATATTTGCAGTCCTTAGTCACCGTTATTACATTTAACCTAGCAAAAAAATCATCCACGACATGCTGTCATTAAGCACTACGACCATAATCGCAGTCCTTATTCGCAAGCAATATGTAAAAAAATAATAATAATAATTTATACGTTACATGCGAACAAGTAAACTGCGACTATGTTCGCAATCAGTAAAATTCTTACAGATCATATCATAAAAATCTACAAATTAAATAATTGTAGATTGTGATAAAGGATGCTTTTAAAACTATTGAGAAATTATTTTATTGACCACTACGAGCTTAGGAGCATTCCTAAAATATATAATATCTGCGTAAAAAAAATTTAATAAAGAAGCATTCAAATTTGTTTCATTATTTGATGAAGTTGCACTTGAAGAGACATGATTCATATTCAGTTGGTCGCAGTTTGGTCGTAGTTATAAAAGATAATGGTGACAATATTGACTAACGTCAGAAATATAAAAAAATAATAAACTATACAGATCCACTATCTTTTACTGTAGGAGCATTTAGTAATTTTAACTGTTTCAATAGGCGGACCGTCCTGTCTAGTGTCGCTAATAATGTGTCACGTCACCGCAGGCTGAGAGGGACTCTCAGCTATCTGCTGATATATATATTTCTGTATATATATATATATATATATATATATATATATATATATATATATATATATATATATATATATATATTTCTTACCTAATTCTTTTTTCGCGTAAATACCAAGCCTTCATGAGGCCAAAGCATCTAGCTAATCAATAATTAAGCTTCTTATTATTATTTAGTAGTAAGTTATCCTCATCATCCCAACTTTAAACTGTTGTGTAAGTGTAGATACGATGCATATTCATATAGACAAATTTTAGATGACAATAATATTTTAAAAAAATTTCATTTCTACTCAAAGACTTAAAATTCCATCAAATTGATATTCCTTATCCAATTCAAGTTACATGGTTATTAAATCCCATACAACTATGTCACCTTACCACAAAAAACTTTTTTTTATATAAGAAAGAAAGAAATAAAAGAAAAACAAATAAAAAAAATCCTACTATACAATTCCCCACAAGCATTTCTCCCTCTCTTTCTCATGCTACTACTATCTCCTACAGAACGTGTCCTCCTAAAATGTGACTCTCCAATTTTCTTCTTCTTCTCCTTTATCAACTTGTATGTTTTTTTATCCTCTCCCAAACTAAATGCATGAATACACGATTAACTTCGGGTGGTTGTTGATTAAAGAATTCATCATCCTCCTCTTTCGATTTATTGGATGATGATGATGATGCAACCGGGACATGTTCTTGTAGCATGGAAGGTACCCAATCAATTTGCAGTGAAGCATTGTAAGATGAAGAAATAGTTTTAGCTTGAATACCAATTTTATCTCTTATTGCATGATTAAATTCATTTTCAAGCATCCATTCCTTGCAAATTTGTGTGACGAGATTTGGTAGTGGCAAAAAGGTTATTCGTTTATCTTTAGCGCTACCAATGGTGTTTAATAGTGTGTAGAACATACGAAAGTCTTTTTCTTGGCCTTCTGGTGCTATGGCAATTTGGTTATACCTTGAATACCCATCTAAAAAATAATAATATGCATGGCCCGCAAGTCTCTCTAACATCTGGTCAATGAAACGCAATGGAAAATGATCCTTACGGGTTGCAGAAAGTTTCCTGTAGTCCATAGACACTCTCCACCCTGTGATTATCCTAGTTGGTATTAGCTCATTATTATCATTTTAACCATTATGATGCCTCCTTTCTTGGGAACAACTTGAACTGGACTGACCCATTATTAT
This sequence comes from Agave tequilana, assembly GCA_038442645.1. Classification (NCBI taxonomy): domain Eukaryota; kingdom Viridiplantae; phylum Streptophyta; class Magnoliopsida; order Asparagales; family Asparagaceae; genus Agave; species Agave tequilana. Next base: position 112,743 of record JAVJIF010011957.1, on the reverse strand, counting down.
TAGAAATAAGATAGATCATACCTGCATCAAGAAGTTTCAACAATTCTTTTCTTATCACTTCCTTCATTGATAAGTTCAAACGGCATTGAGGCTGAATCGAAGGTTTATAACTCCCCTCCATCAAGATCTTGTGTATGCAAACTGAAGGGCTTTAACCTTTTATATCAGCAATTATTCACCCGATCGCTGTTTTGTGATCTCGTAGCACACGCAAGAATTTCTCTTCCTCATGACCTATCAGAGGAAAAGAAACAATTACTGGTAGTGTAGAATTTTCACCTAAAAATGCATACCTTAAATGTTGTGGTAACTCCTTGAGCTCTAATTTTGGTGCCTCCAGAATGGATGGTGAAGTTGGTGAAGTACTTCCTCCAAGTCCTTCAATCTGTTGCCTCCAATCTTAGGCAATGATGTTGTTGCCTCCAAGTAGTTCGTACACTCCCTTCTTTCAAAATCATCCTCAGTGATGGTCGCTGAATGGATGAGGTATGCCTCAAGTGATAATTTTGGGATCTCATTCTCAAACGCTTCAGTCGTCACATTCTCAATTATGTCAATATAATGACATTCATCGTGGTTGGAGGGATATTACATCGCCTTAAAGACATTGATGTGACTTCTTCATCCTGCACACGAAGAGTTAATTTAACCTGTTGAACATCTATTAGCGTATTGCCCATTGCAAGAAATAGACGTCTCAAAATGAGAGGTACTTCCCTATCCTCCTCCATGTTGAGTACGATGAAGTCTACAGGGAAGTAAAGCTTGTCCACCTTTACTAGCACATCTTCAATTACTCTTCTCGGGTATTTGACGGACCTGTCCGTCAACTGAAATGATACGCAAGTTGGTTTTGGTTCTTCTAACCCAAGGTCCTGAACACAAAAAGAGGCATCAAATTAATACTAGCACCAAGATCGCATAAGGTTTTTTCAAAATAAAAATTTCCTATGATGAAAGGTATAGTGAAACTCCCTGGATCTGTAAGCTATGGAGGAAGCTTGTTTAATAGAATAGTACTACATTCTTCATTCAATATTACTGTTTTATGATCCTCAAGTTTCCTCTTATTTCTTAGGATCTCCTTCTTGAACTTTACGTACTTGAGCATCTGTGCTAGGGCTTCTGCAAAAGGAATGTTAATATGCAGTTTTTTAAACATATTTAGAAATTAAACAAACTGCTTATCTGAAATCTTTTGCTTGTGTTTCTGGAGGAATGAAAGTGGGGGAACATAAGGCTTAAACTGACTTCTCTGTAGGATCTTCCAAAGCCTGAGAATCTTTCATAGTTCGGCTACCTGGCCGAGACGGCTGAGTGGCCGAACTCTAACTCTGTACATCTCCTGCCTCCTTCTCATGTTCTGAGTTTTCATCTACAGTGTCTGTTGGAGTAGATTTTTCTTCTCTAGAGACTTGGTCCTATGCTAGAACTTTTCAACTTCTTAACGTGATTGCCTTGACGTGTTCTTTGGGATTTACCTCTGTGTTGCTTGGTAACGATCCCTGTGGTCGATTGGACAACAGGCTAGAAATTTGGCTCATCTGCACCTCTAGGTTCTGAATTGTAGCTGCTCGGTTCTTCAAATTGGTGTCTGTGGTGGTCATGAATGTTTCTGTGGTGGCGGCAAGCTGTTGCATTGTCTCCTCCAAGCTTGGCTTCTTGTCTTGTTGTGGTGGTGGCCTTGCTTGCTCTTGCTGAAAGTTATTCGCCCTTAGAGGGATGTTGGTGTTGTTGCCACTCCATCCTAGATTATGATGATTCCTCCAAGTTGGTCTGTATGTGTTTGAATAGGGGTTATTGTTCTTTTGAAAGTTGTTCACGTAGTTTGCCTGCTCAGTTGAAGGAAACCCAAAGTTGCCAGCATGTTCTTCATTGGCTAGTTGCCTACAACAAATGCATCATATGGAGGGTTTTGGGTTTGAATGGTGCTTCATTGATTGAATCGAGTTTCTTTGTTAACAATGCAAGTTGTGCATGCATTGCGGAGATTACGTCTTTCATGTACTTCGGCCACCTTCCTTGGCATCGCTCGATCTGATTGCCATTGGTAGCTGTTTGAGGCCATCTCCTCAAGGAGCTCATATGCCTCATCACGTTCCTTGCCTATGAGTCCTCCTCCCACGGCCGCGTCAATTATCATCTTGGTATTTGGTTCAATCCATTGTACAAGAATTAGATTTCCTACTAAGCAGAAAGTCCGTAATGTGGGACTTTCCTGATCAATCCTTTATACGTTTTCCAAGCTTCATAAATGCTTTCATAGTCAAGTTGGAAGAAGGTTGTTAAATCACCTTGGAGTTTTGCCACTTTAGATGGAGGGAAGTACTTCGTGAGGAACTTATTCACCATCTCATCCCATATTGCTATGGTATTCTTAGGTAAAGAATTGAACTATATCTTCGCTTTATCCTTCAAGGAAAAAGAAAAAGTTTCAGCTTTATTACCTCCGGGGACACACCATTTATCCGTTGTGTGTCACATATCTCTAGAAAACTAGAGATGTGTTCTTTGGGTCGTTATGTTGGAATCCCCCAAATTGACATGTGTGTTGCACCATCTGAATTAACCCCAACTTTAGTTCAAATTGTTTGCTTGAATTGTTGGTGCAATGATGCATGAATTCTCTCCAGTTAGAGAGGAAACAGCGTAATCCCTCAAAACTTTTCTCCCATTTTAATCCTCCATCACTTTTTCTCGATCTCGTTTCTCCTTGAGTAAGTGTCTGAAAGTTCTGTCGATCTTTTGGATCAAGTTCTAAGAGTTATGAACTCCTAGAATGTCTCATTGTAACACCCCGTTTCCGGAATACGTACTTAGTTGCGTATTCAGATTTCTCGACCGTATTTTTCGATTTATTTCTTGTATTCGTTTTTTTATTAAGAATTCTTTATATGATTGTTTTGTCTTAGATTTGGATTCGTGGATTCGGAGTCAACCTTAGTTTGAACCGAAGGCCCGATCCCAGAGTATTGCTCGGTTTGGACATTCTGGTATTCCGATTTGACCGATTTCAGTTTTAAACATCGTTTTCCAATATTCTCGATTTTATATGATTTTCTGGAATTTTCCTGGATTTAGTTGAAAATCTTCAAAACCGGTGTCGGCCAGTACCGTTGACTGATTCCCGGATTTTTAATTTACAAATAGTTTGGAATTTCTAAATGTGCCTTTAGGCATTATTTCTTAAAATCATATTTTCTATCTAAATACATTTTCTGGGAATTATCAGATTTTATTGAAAACCCGGCCAATCCGGCATATACCGAGATTGACGGTTGACCTTATGATTTTATCTTGAAAATGAGATTGAATCTTTGAAAACCGATTTCACCAAAAATCATTTTATAATATTATGATTTTTGGGAATTTTTGGGAGACTTTCCGGATTACTTTATTTTTGGGCCTTTCCGGTATTTTCCCAGATACCGAGAAGATTGCCCCATATATATATTCTACTGTCTTTTCCTATTTCTCTCTCCTTCACCAAACGCGGATCTCACCAACCTGGGATTTCGCATTTATTGCAAAGATCCTCCCCATTCCGCATTTAATGCACTTCAGATCAAATCCCATCAAAGTATCATGATTTTCTCTCTCCTCTCCAAACGCAGCCTTCTCTAAACGCAGCTCTAATCACTGCGTTTAGCTCTTTTGGCCCAAACGCTGAAGGATGCTGCGTTTTGGATGAGAGGAACGCAAGTTCCTCTTTTGTTCTTTTATTTCATAATGATTACTACATTATTTTATTCTTCTTTCTCTCCCTTCATTAAATTCTCCTCTTCCAAAATACTATTTCCAAGAAATCCCCACTCCTTTCTCATCATCATGGCAAGCCTAAAGGCCAAGAGAAATGTCAAATCCCCTCAATTTTGCAAATACCCCCTCACCTTTGTTTAATTGCACCACCTTCATAATCTAAATCCTATAAATACTTTTCCTTCTCCTTTTTCCTTCATTTTTTCACTTCACTTCTCCAAAACCTTAACCTCCACCAAGAGAAGCCTTTATCCTCTTCCTCCCTCATCTTCATATAAACCACCACCACTACAACCTCATACCTTCATCTTCTTCCTCCTTCAACTCCATTAAACCTACCACAAACTTCAAACCACCACCAAAGCCTTCACCTTTACCAAACCGCAACCATCACCTCTCCATCACCTTGAGGCCGGCCAACTCCTTTTGGATTGGGGCCGAACTTCCCTTCGTTGGACGCGGCAAAGATTTTGTTAGGCGAGTATTCTCGCTAACCTCTTGCCTTCTTACGCGAGTGTTCTTCCTCGCTAAGACTTGAATAACTTGTAATTGCATATCAAACAAACCATAACTTTAAGAACTGTCTCTGCTCACTGTTTTACAGCATTAGTCGACTTGCCTAGATCATAAGTCGACTAAACCCTTGAAACGCAGCTTGATTTCTTGAGACGCAGCCCTGTTAAGTCGATTAACTAATCCTCCTAGTCGACTAATCTTTTCTGAAGCGCGCCCTTCTTGGAAACGCAGTATTTCTAGCCGACTTGGCAAATCGCGTCTAGTCGACAATCTTTTCTTCTTGAAACGCGATTCTCTGAAACGCGGACTTCTCATAATCGACTACCCACTGTTCCGAGCCGACTAATGCAGCTCTCTTGAAACGCCATTTCTCTGAGACGCGAATCCCATGCCCGCGTCTGTATTCTATTCATTTTGTCGTAACGCAGAGTTTTCACTCGCGTCCAAGTTCTCTTCGCGTCTTGACTTGAACACGGGTCTTAAACCCCGCGTTTTTGAATCCCGCGCCTGCTATTCCTGCGACGCGACTCCCGCGTCTCACTCTCAAGCCTCTAATTCCTCAACTATTACTCAGTTGCTCAACTCCACTTGACGTTACTCAACTATTACTCTACCACTTGCCAGGAACAACCTGTCATATACTCGTCTAATATGTTATCACCTGATACCATGTCGTGCTACTACCTAATTACTGACTCCTGTTGCATTTCCTGTTCCTGTCAAGTCCTGAATGGAACTAAGTGCCACACGGAACAAAGTGCCACGCTACTCGGTGGGGGCCACCTCTTGAATCTGTGGGGGCCACCTCTAGAATCCATTCCCTCAGAACAAAGTGCCACATCACACACGTGGTGGGGGCCACCTCTTGAATCTGTAGGGCTACCTCATGTCTATACTTGATTCCTGTTATGTATCATTTCCTGCTTACTATTATTATAATTAGACAACTTGCACCGGTTTGGGGGAAACTGATGGGCCCTGATTAATCATGTTCAAGGTGGTCTTATCGAGTCATGCATGGCCACTTACTTGAGGGATCTCCTGGCGGCCACCAGGGATTCCGTGGGGTGTACTGGCACCCCTACTCCTGATTATTCCTGCCGAGTATGCACACGCCCTAGGCCTATTTCTATGGGATCTGCGATACTCTATTCCTGTTCGGGTGTCCATAAGTCCCGGTACCTAGCAGTACGTTCCGGCTCAGCACCGGATACTCCTGAACCGTTGTCCCGGGCATGTACGGGTCCCATCCAGAACATGATTCATCGAACTACATCAGTCTCCAAATAACTTGCTCTATAAGTTGTAAGTAGAAGTATGTGTAATGGGACGCATACTAAAACCTACAACTTAGAAGGCCTAGTAATAATAATTTTCTAATATGATTCTGTCGTATTGTTTTGTAACTCGAGCTGTACGCGTTCAGGTTACGGTAACATGAGGTAAAGGTATATGGATGAAGGTTTCCTTGTTTGGATTATTCCTTCGAAGTACTAACCTCATAGAGCCATGACCTAGACCTGTACAATTGGATTTCCTCGTAATCGGTTTTTATTCTGTTTTATCGGTTTTACGTTAGTTTAGGAGATAACTAGTATTGCCCTATCTATTTTACTGCTTATCTTGTTATATCATGGAAGTCACCTACTGCAGTCCTTTTATTCCTGCATACTTATATCTACAACATGTTTGTCATACTTATAATCCAAATTTACTGTTTCATATGTGCCTACCTCTACTTGCCATTTGGCTTTCGTGATATCACTCGCCTGGGGAGTTTCATCTGACTCCCCTGGATTCTCATGTCCAGGTCCTGGAGCTTGGAGCTAGAGGATTCCCTTGCTGAGGACCAAGCTCATTTCCGTGGAGCGGTCAGACCAGTGTAGCTCCAGTCCTGCCCTCGTTCCACCTGTTGACTCGCGACGTTTCTGGTTACCTCGTGAGCCCCTTTTGTACTGTTCATATATGTACATCTTATGTACTCTCGCATTTGCGCCTGTCAAGTGATGTAATATTATTGTAATATTTATCACCTCTGGTGATAACTCTGTAATTGTACTCCATTGTTGGAATGTATAATGCACCACTTGCTTCCGTACTCTGATTCTTGCCTGTACTGATGCTTAGCGTATATACGTGAAGGTACTTCTGACTTGCGTATATACGTTGCAGTAATGTCTCCGTATCCGCCAGGATCGGGGCGTTACAGGATGGTATCAGAGCTTAGGCTCTAAACATCTTCAGTACGTCCAGACGGCAAATTAATGGTAAAGAAATTTGCAACTGGAATGCAGGAGTCTTGGTTATGCAATCCAACTACAAGTGCAGAGTTATCTATTTCTTCCTTCTAATCCATTTCTGATATCCTGAAACTTTCAATCTTTTACCTTCCAGTTTCTTTTGTTACCAATCCCAACCAACTCGAATATGGAAAGACGGGGAACACGGAATGGTCCCAATGCCCCACAAGATGGATCCAACAGAGACAGTGACGGTATGATGAGGATACTTCAGGGAATGATGCAGAGTCAACAGCAGCAGACCGAGCTTCTACGTCAAGGACTATTAGTTGCGCCTCGAGAACAGAGGCCAGGCAATGTGTCAGACTTCAGGAGATTACAGCCGGCAGTATTTTCAGGAACAGAGAAGCCCTTGGATGCAGAACAGTGGCTGATAGACACCACAGATCTTTTGAAGGCGGCCCGAGTCCCGGATGAGAACCAAGTGGAAATGGCCAAGATACAGCTGAGAGATGTGGCTAGAACCTGGTGGTTGGCAGAGGAAGCAACACTGGAGAAACCCATTACATGGGATCAATTCTCAAAGGGTTTCTATGAGAGATTCTTCCCTGCAACAGCTCAGAAGGAAATAGAAGAACAATTCATCCGGCTACAGCAACGGAACCGGTCAGTGGATGAATATGCTGCCGAATTCTTGAGGCTCAGCAGGTTTGCTCCCTACATGGTGTCAGATGAAGAGAAACGGGCTAGCAGATTTCAGCAAGGGCTGAAGATGGATGTCCAGATGTTCCTCATTCCCCAGCAGCTGAAGACATACTCTCAGGTTCTCTCCATTGCCCGTGAAGTGGAACGAGGACTGGAGAAGAAGAATGAGAACCAGGTGCAGAGCAAGTCAGCGAAGAGACCTTTTCAGTTGATGAATGAGGAAGATACAGCTAGGGCAACCCATGGCCCAATGATCAAGCGACCATTCCAACCTACCCCTCAGCAGATGATATGCGGGTACTGCCGGAAGCCCGGACACATCCAACGCAACTGCCGAAGAGCTAATAGGCTATGTTTGGTATGTGGATCTGGAGATCACTCTATAAGTGATTGTCCATTCAGGAGGAATTATCCAATGCCACCAACAATTCCAGCACGAGCAGCACCCCCGGCACTTCCAGCTCCACCGCTGAGAAGGAACCCAGAACCTGTAGGCCGAAGAGCTCCATTTCCGCCCCAGCAGCATGATCAAGTACAGAGAGGAGCAAGACCCAGAGTAGATTATGGCAGAGGCCAAGTTCGCAACATGGCGGCAGAGGTATCAGATGAAGCAGCAGCAGAGTATGAAGCTCAGTATCTGGAGCGGGAACCTTGAGGATGTCACTGTAACAGCAACCCCCTGACCTTTTGTGTTTTGAGTTGGTTTCTACCCTTGTCCAGCTAACCCCAATCTTTTGTACCTTGGGTTGGTTATCTTTCTGAATATTCCGCCTTATCCCGTTTTCATTGTCCATCCTGATCCCCCTGTGTTTATCTTATCCCTGTTTTGGTTTTTCGAAGCCCTTGTTCCCGTTCATGTTCCCTTTGTGTTCAATTTACCCCTTATCGAAATTGCGAGGACGCAATTTTTTTAAAGGTGGATAGATTGTAACACCCCGTTTTCGGAATACGTACTTAGTTGCGTATTCAGATTTCTCGACCGTATTTTTCGATTTATTTCTTGTATTCGTTTTTTTATTAAGAATTCTTTATATGATTGTTTTGTCTTAGATTTGGATTCGTGGATTCGGAGTCAACCTTAGTTTGAACCGAAGGCCCGATCCCAGAGTATTCCTCGGTTTGGACATTCTGGTATTCCGATTTGACCGATTTCAGTTTTAAACATCGTTTTCCAATATTCTCGATTTTATATGATTTTCTGGAATTTTCCTGGATTTAGTTGAAAATCTTCAAAACCGGTGTCGACCAGTACCGTTGACTGATTCCCGGATTTTTAATTTACAAATAGTTTGGAATTTCTAAATGTGCCTTTAGGCATTATTTCTTAAAATCATATTTTCTATCTAAATACATTTTCTGGGAATTATCAGATTTTATTGAAAACCCGGCCAATCCGGCATATACCGAGATTGACGGTTGACCTTATGATTTTATCTTGAAAATGAGATTGAATCTTTGAAAACCGATTTCACCAAAAATCATTTTATAATATTTATGATTTTTGGGAATTTTTGGGAGACTTTCCGGATTACTTTATTTTTGGGCCTTTCCGGTATTTTCCCAGATACCGAGAAGATTGCCCCATATATATATTCTACTGTCTTTTCCTATTTCTCTCTCCTTCACCAAACGCGGATCTCACCAACCTGGGATTTCGCATTTATTGCAAAGATCATCCCCATTCCGCATTTAATGCACTTCAGATCAAATCCCATCAAAGTATCATGATTTTCTCTCTCCTCTCCAAACGCAGCCTTCTCTAAACGCAGCTCTAATCACTGCGTTTAGCTCTTTTGGCCCAAACGCTGAAGGATGCTGCGTTTTGGATGAGAGGAACGCAAGTTCCTCTTTTGTTCTTTTATTTCATAATGATTACTACATTATTTTATTCTTCTTTCTCTCCCTTCATTAAATTCTCCTCTTCCAAAATACTATTTCCAAGAAATCCCCACTCCTTTCTCATCATCATGGCAAGCCTAAAGGCCAAGAGAAATGTCAAATCCCCTCAATTTTGCAAATACCCCTCACCTTTGTTTAATTGCACCACCTTCATAATCTAAATCCTATAAATACTTTTCCTTCTCCTTTTTCCTTCATTTTTTCACTTCACTTCTCCAAAACCTTAACCTCCACCAAGAGAAGCCTTTATCCTCTTCCTCCCTCATCTTCATATAAACCACCACCACTACAACCTCATACCTTCATCTTCTTCCTCCTTCAACTCCATTAAACCTACCACAAACTTCAAACCACCACCAAAGCCTTCACCTTTACCAAACCGCAACCATCACCTCTCCATCACCTTGAGGCCGGCCAACTCCTTTTGGATTGGGGCCGAACTTCCCTTCGTTGGACGCGGCAAAGATTTTGTTAGGCGAGTATTCTCGCTAACCTCTTGCCTTCTTACGCGAGTGTTCTTCCTCGCTAAGACTTGAATAACTTGTAATTGCATATCAAACAAACCATAACTTTAAGAACTGTCTCTGCTGACTGTTTTACAGCATTAGTCGACTTGCCTAGATCATAAGTCGACTAACCCCTTGAAACGCAGCTTGATTTCTTGAGACGCAGCCCTGTTAAGTCGATTAACTAATCCTCCTAGTCGACTAATCTTTTCTGAAGCGCGCCCTTCTTGGAAACGCAGTATTTCTAGCCGACTTGGCAAATCGCGTCTAGTCGACAATCTTTTCTTCTTGAAACGCGGTTCTCTGAAACGCGGACTTCTCATAATCGACTACCCACTGTTCCGAGCCGACTAATGCAGCTCTCTTGAAACGCCATTTCTCTGAGACGCGAATCCCATGCCCGCGTCTGTATTCTATTCATTTTGTCGTAACGCAGAGTTTTCACTCGCGTCCAAGTTCTCTTCGCGTCTTGACTTGAACACGGGTCTTAAACCCCGCGTTTTTGAATCCCGCGCCTGCTATTCCTGCGACGCGACTCCCGCGTCTCACTCTCAAGCCTCTAATTCCTCAACTATTACTCAGTTGCTCAACTCCACTTGACGTTACTCAACTATTACTCTACCACTTGCCAGGAACAACCTGTCATATACTCGTCTAATATGTTATCACCTGACACCATGTCGTGCTACTACCTAATTACTGACTCCTGTTGTATTTCCTGTTCCTGTCAAGTCCTGAATGGAACTAAGTGCCACACGGAACAAAGTGCCACGCTACTCGGTGGGGGCCACCTCTTGAATCTGTGGGGGCCACCTCTAGAATCCATTCCCTCAGAACAAAGTGCCACATCACACACGTGGTGGGGGCCACCTCTTGAATCTGTAGGGCTACCTCATGTCTATACTTGATTCCTGTTATGTATCATGTCCTGCTTACTATTATTATAATTAGACAACTTGCACCGGTTTGGGGGAAACTGATGGGCCCTGATTAATCATGTTCAAGGTGGTCTTATCGAGTCATGCATGGCCACTTACTTGAGGGATCTCCTGGCGGCCACCAGGGATTCCGTGGGGTGTACTGGCACCCCTACTCCTGATTATTCCTGCCGAGTATGCACACGCCCTAGGCCTATTTCTATGGGATCTGCGATACTCTATTCCTATTCGGGCGTCCATAAGTCCCGGTACCTAGCGGTACGTTCCGGCTCAGCACCGGATACTCCTGAACCGTTGTCCCGGGCATGTACGGGTCCCATCCAGAACATGATTCATCGAACTACATCAGTCTCCAAATAACTTGCTCTATAAGTTGTAAGTAGAAGTATGTGTAATGGGACGCATACTAAAACCTACAACTTAGAAGGCCTAGTAATAATAATTTTCTAATATGATTCTGTCGTATTGTTTTGTAACTCGAGCTGTACGCGTTCAGGTTACGGTAACATGAGGTAAAGGTATATAGATGAAGGTTTCCTTGTTTGGATTATTCCTTCGAAGTACTAACCTCATAGAGCCATGACCTAGACCTGTACAATTGGATTTCCTCGTAATCGGTTTTTTATTCTGTTTTATCGGTTTTACGTTAGTTTAGGAGATAACTAGTATTGCCCTATCTATTTTACTGCTTATCTTGTTATATCATGGAAGTCACCTACTGCAGTCCTTTTATTCCTGCATACTTATATCTACAACATGTTTGTCATACTTATAATCCAAATTTACTGTTTCATATGTGCCTACCTCTACTTGCCATTTGGCTTTCGTGATATCACTCGCCTGGGGAGTTTCATCTGACTCCCCTGGATTCTCATGTCCAGGTCCTGGAGCTTGGAGCTAGAGGATTCCCTTGCTGAGGACCAAGCTCATTTCCGTGGAGCGGTCAGACCAGTGTAGCTCCAGTCCTGCCCTCGTTCCACCTGTTGACTCGCGACGTTTCTGGTTACCTCGTGAGCCCCTTTTGTACTGTTCATATATGTACATCTTATGTACTCTCGCATTTGCGCCTGTCAAGTGATGTAATATTATTGTAATATTTATCACCTCTGGTGATAACTCTGTAATTGTACTCCATTGTTGGAATGTATAATGTACCACTTGCTTCCGTACTCTGATTCTTGCCTGTACTGATGCTTAGCGTATATACGTGAAGGTACTTCTGACTTGCGTATATACGTTGCAGTAATGTCTCCGTATCCGCCAGGATCGGGGCGTTACACTCATCCACTGGTAACAGTAAGTCTGAACATAACTCAACTCCGTTCAGAATAGGAGTTTGGCTACCTGGCCGAATTTTCGGCAGCTTGGCCGAACTTTGTGTTTTGTTGAGGTTGAACTCCTTATAATCCTGCAGAGAAAAAGATTTTAATGTTAGATCTGCAGATAGAGTCCATAGTAGAATAGTAATCGATATTATTGATATTGAAAAATTATACAATCTCCGGCAGCAGTGCCAAAAGCTTAATATGAATCGAATGGCAAGTGTACTGATTGAGATTTTATAGATTGAAATAGAGTTCAGAATTCTTAGTCTCAATGCGAATCCGCTGTAGCAAGGGCTCGAGCGGGTCGTGATCCTCAGGGAAGGATGCGATGCAAGCTTTTGCGGCAGATTCCTTGGTATGCTTTGAGTAAACACAGAAGAGATTAGATTTGAAGAGAATATGGATTAAGAAGCATGGTTTTACTGATCTACTACCACAACCCACTATGCAAGTCTTGGATGTTGAATTTCATCTTGAGATAAATGTGATTTACCCTAGGTTATTAAGAGTGATTCAAGTAAGAAAATACGATACTAGATTATAACTAAGTTCCATTATTAAAAACTAAACAAGTTTCATCCTAACATCTAAGTACAGCTTAAGAAAAGATTAATCTTAACTTTAGGCCGTCCTAGTTCTTAAGCATGAAGTCATGATGAGTCCTTTAATTGTGCAACCTAGATTAATAGATCTAGTTATCAGTTTTATCTTCAAGAAAAACAATTATTAAACCTAGGGTTTCTGATGGATGGTCATCAATCGATTCAAATCCTACTTGCCCTAGGGTTGCTTAAGTGATCAGCAAACCATACAAAGAATTAGTTGGACATCATTTGTTTTCTTTTTCAAATTATTTATTTTTTTATTCTTTTTTTTTTAATTAGAAGAAAAGAAGAAGAAAGAAAACACGAGATCACAGATGAAAACCGAAGCGAATAAACACAGAGAAAATAAAATAAAATAGCAAGAATTAAATGTGCAAAAGAAAGTAACCTTTCTTGCAGATGAGATCTCCAATTACAAAGCTCCTTCTTCTTCCACAACGAGCATGAAAATAAAAATTACAACTTTGAATAAAAGTGGCTAAAGAAAACCCTAATCGTCTCTGCATGCCCCTCCCTGTTGCGACTGCACGGATATTTATAGTGCAGAAGGTCGAGGAGTCCCGGATAGAGTTACCAACGAAATTTGGTAACCAGATCTATCCAGATTGCCGCGGCTTCTCTGGATTTGCCGCGGGTCCGCGGCAGTCCTGGCACTGTTGGCCACGCGCTTTGGCGCGTGGCCTCTTCTGATCCGTCCCTCTGGGCACCTCCTTCTAGAATTGTGATCCTGGCCTTTTAATCTGGATTTTCGAGATAACTTGGTAATCAAGTTACTCTTAATCCAGATTTCTTCAAATCCTCTCTCCACGAAATTCCTCTTTATCTTGGCTTTTTATCCTTATACCGCAGGTGTTTAGGGTTTGATAGAAGTCTATCCAACCCTAATTTCTGATATTTGCAACTTTTAGCCCTTGTATTTGCATTTTGAATCTTTGTATTTGCGCTTCTTCACCTGGGCTTCAAACATGGGCTTGGATCTGGGCTTTTGGGCTCTTTAAGCTTTATTCTTTATTAACTTGATAATTTGAGGCCTGCACATATTAAATAAAGAAATATTAATAATTGTGCATTATAATATGAATAAATGTGCAAATGCGATGGTATATATGATGTCAATTATGCATTTTTCACTACCTATCACACCCCCACACTTATCTTTTTGCTCGTCCTCGAGTAAAAATCAAAAAGAAAGAGAAAAATCTAACCTAGCTAACTCACTTTCGTAGGAATCACGGTTGCACTTAGCATGTGCAACAAGCCGTTAAACCTCTAGGTTACCCTAGAGGACGAGTGTTGTCTCGTGAGGGTTTTCAGCGGATTACACCCACAAAATCCATAAAAAGGAAAATATTTGAATTATATTTGAAGAGACTAAGTAGTCTATAAGTTTTAGGATTATCATTTTTATTCATTCTTCAAACCTGGTCTTTATAAAGTTAATTGTTATTCATTTTAGGTAAGGATTAAAATTGAATTTCTAATATAGTCTTTTTCGTTACCAAAAGTCATACGCACCCTTGTGAATCTAGGAATTCCTTAACTTGGACTCTCATGCCTCATTATTATTTTTATAACATCATCTAATTTTCTTTCGTGTAAGTATCAAGGCTTCTTGAGGCCCTCATACCTAACTAATTGACTATTAGATGTGTTAATATATATATATATATATATATATATATATATATATATTTTGGCATGTATAACTCATCTAATTTTCTTTCGTATAAGTATCAAGGCTTCTTGAGGCCCTCATACCTAACTAATTGACTAATAGATGTGTTAATACATATATTATATTCTTAGTCTTCTTAGGCTTTCTAATCCACCCATGTAACGAACTTAAAGTCGGTGGCTCCCAAACCGGTTGGCTTTAAGGCACCAGGTGAGAAAACACCCCGCGGACTCAAATTCGAGTGAACTAGGCCCCAAAACTAAGGACTTTATTTTATTTACTCACCTTTAGGCATGAATACTTATGCTTCTTGAGGCACATGTATCAGCTTAATTGGTGATATTATTATTATTATTATTATTATTATTTTTTTTTTTATGAGGCACAAGGTCTTTGTCTTAGAATCCTAGATATGCATTTGGTATGCACATTTCATTAAGGTAAAAATCAAGACTAATTATTTATTCAATCTCTCTCCTATACCTAAAAATTAAACAATTTATTTATTTTGACCAAGTTTTTAGAAATCCTAATCATGATTTTCCTAATCCTTAAAACTAACTTAGATTTCTTTCAAAAAATAAGTCAAAATATTTCCTTTTTATAACATTTTTTTTTTAATATTTATTAGCAAAAATTTTTTTTTTCTTTTTAAATGTTAAAAAAAAAATTTTTTTTGTTTTTTTTTTTTTTAAATGTTAGAACAAATAAAGAGAAATTTTTTTTTTTTTAATCTTTTCTATGTTAGTAAACCCTCCCCCACACTTATCTCATGCATTGTCCTCAATGTATGAAATGCATGAATGCATGAAGAAAAATGTAAAGAGAGGCAAAGAATAATAGTATACCATAATATGTACAACACATGTATCACTCTCACCTAGAGCTGCTTAGGATTCATCCCTCTAGCTCGTTTCCCATCATTCCAATGGGTTCTCTTTATAAGGCACAATGGGGAGACCAACATTTTTGTTTTAACTTTCTCTCCCCCCAGTTTCATCTTCTTTAGGCTCTTCCTCATCATATGTCCACTCCATTATTCAAAAATTCATCACACCTTTCAGTTGGAACTTCCTTACCGAGAAATTCTAGCTCAGTTCCGTACATCTCCTCAAAACTTAAATCAACACTTTTCCCTGGAAGTGAATAATTAACCAACATCTCCTTAATCGGTGTATCTAAACATAGGAGTTCTTCTTCAAAGAGACTTTCGAAAGTTAAGTCAATCGGAGTTTCTTGAACTATATTCTCATGCGATATTTCAGTGCTTGGCTCTTTGAAGATACTTAGATCAAATCTTCGTTTTTTAAATGGAACTTTAAAATTATAATCCTCAACATGTGTCATCTTATCACTAAAATCGCACTTATCCTCAAATAACTTGTCAAGAAATAGAGACTCATTTTCACTTTCTTTTTCACAAATGTTCTCGATGAAGTTCACCTCAAATGTTTGGTCTTTAATCTTACGAGATTGGTTTTCCAGGTTGAAGACATTGACCTCTTTAGTCATGTTTCCAAAAGTCAACCTCATGGATCCATTCCTACAATTTATGATCGCATTTGCAGTTGCAAGGAACGGACGCCCTAGGATAACGGGAGTTTGAGACCGAAGAGTGGATACAGGTTCGGTCTCCAAAACAACAAAATCTACTGGGTAGATAAACTCCCCAACTTGGACGAGCACATCGGTAATTTCTCCTTTGGGAATTTTTATGGATCGGTCAGCCAATTGGATTGTAACCTTAGTCGGACTAAGTTCGCCCAACCCAAGTTGTTGGTAAACTGAGAAGGGGAGTAAGTTGATACTTGCTCCCAAATCAAGAAGTGCATGCTTAATTGCAGTTTGACCTATTGTGCAAGAGATGGTGGGGCAACCAGGGTCCTTATACTTGACAGGGATCTGGTTAGACAATAGCTCACTAATGTTAGTGGCTAGAAAAACCTTCTTGGGCACATTAGTCTTTCTCTTCTTTGTGCACATGTCCTTAATAAACTTGGCATACTTAGGGACTTGTTGAATTGCATCAAGAAGAGGTATATTGATCTTGACTTGATTAAAAATCTCTCGTACCTTATCCATTTGTGCACATTGCTTATCTTTAAGCCTATTTGGGTAGGGTGCGATGGGCTTGTGCATATCTTCGGCTGACTTGTCTTTTTTCGTGTTGTTGGCATTAAGTTGGGATGGAGTGGGATCAGGCAAGCTGAATGCTTGTTTAGAACTTGATGGTGTTGATACTTGGTTATCAACTTGTTTTCCTGACCGCAATGTATGAATCGCATTGCACTGACTCATATGATTCTCTTCAGCCAAGTGAGCTTGACTAGAGTTCCTAGGGTTTGGAATGGTTGACTAGGTAGAGTACCCTTTTGCCTTTCTTGCTGATTCATTTGCATCTCTATCCTAGTCAAGACTTGAGCCAGCGTGTCATTACTTTTAACGATAGTGTCCACCTTTCTTTCCAGATTGGAGAGCCTTGTTTCCATTTGTGAATATTGGAAAGAGGGTGGAGGATTTTGATAGGGCGGATTTTGGAAATTGTTGGAGAATTTGGGCCTAGTTTGATCATTGTTACTTTGGCCCCATGACAAATTGGGATGGTTTCTCCAACCGGGATTGTAGGTGGGCGAATATGGATTGTTGGCGGGCGGATTGTTGGTGGGCCTTGTGAAGGCCGCACTCATATGTTCGGGCAAGCTTTGATGCGCGATAAAAACAGGACATTCCTCGAATACATGGTTCATATCTTGACAATAAGTACAGCCCGCCAAAGTTGTTGGGCTGACTTGGTTCACAGAGACTGGCTCTTTAGTTTCAAGAGCCTCTAGTCTTCGCATAACAGCTGCTAACTTAGCATCGGTTGCTATGTTGGCCTCAATGGAATGGATACCTCCTTTTGAAGAAGTAGGGTCATTAGTCCTAAATTTTTCAGGAGTAGGTTCCCATTGGATGGTATTTTCAGCTAATTCCTCATACAATTTCCATCCATCAGTTTCGTCCTTTTTCAGAAATCCTCCTTGGCACATGGATTCTAACAACGTTTTAGTTTGATATTCTAATCCATCATATAGAACTTGGCATAATCGCCATTTCTCTATCCCATGGTGAGGGCATTGGGCAAGGAGGTCCTTGAAACGTTCGAAGTATTTCCAAAAGGGCTCATTGGCTGTCTGCTTAAACTGTAGGATATTCTTCCTAATCAATGCAGTCTTGTGAACAGGATAAAATTTCTTTAAGAATGCCTTAACAAAATTATCCCAAGAAGATATAGAACCGGCCTCTAGACTGTAGAGCCATTTCTTTGCTAAATCCTTCAAAGCAAAGGGGACAAACCTAAGTTTGATGTCATCTTTTCCTAACGTAGGAATATTCATCATGAGACATACTTCCTCAAATTCCCTTATGAAGAAGTATGCATCCTCGGAGTCAAGTCCATGAAATTTCGGAAGGGTGTTGATGTATTGTGGCTTAAGCTCAAATGGGTCAACACCTTCATCGTTAAGCTTGATGCAAGAAGGAAGAGAGGTCCTAATAGGATAGAACCTATCTTGGAGTGATATTGGTTGTGCCATGTGTGGGTCGGGCTTGAGCTCGGGTGGTGAACTAATTCTAGTTAGCCTGGATGTAAGTGGGTCTCTCGACCAAGCGGTCATGCACAATCAGCAAACAAGTTCACCCAATCAATCAAAAAAAGAAAAACAATCAAAAGTCCTAATCTAAGGTAAGCCTTGACCTAGACGACTCCTAACTTTAGACTGTCCTTAGGAGGTCTACTGTCGACGTTAACCACAAGCTAATCGGCCAGGTAGGTGGCAAGACCGGTGGGAGGTTTTCCGTCAGAGACGTTCCTTAATTAAATGACCACCGTTCTTCGGGCTTTCGGCCCTCAATCCCCTGCCTAGACACCGATTTGACAAGAGTTAATTTCGAACAATTTTCCTCCTTCGGTCAATCTCCTATTGAGTCCGAGTTAACCTAGGGCCAACGTCTAGTCAAATTTTACTTAAGGTTAGGGTTGTGAGTGTGACGGATATGATTTGTGGGCCAAGGAAGGGTGATGAAATCCCCACCTTATCTTGCTTATGGGTTATGCCCTTAAGATGAATTAGTGTACGTGTAAAGCGGTAGAAAAGTAATCACTCAAGAAAGCAGTAAACAACCAAGAGTGTTTCCTAATCTATATGCTATGCAAACGTACCTTGTCGCCAGCACTCTTCAACAGAATTAAAAAAAAAAATGTAAATAGACACGTGCCCTAAATGCAAGAGTCTAAAATTTTTTTTTTATTTTCAACAAATGGGTTAATGTTAATTATTAGCAATTGCAGAGTGATCACAGAGAAAAATAATCACAGCAGTAAGCAGATTTTTGCAATGCAAAGCAACCTGCAGAAATTTCTGTGAGTAGTTAACTACTATTGCCGCGTTTCTGCGGCTTTTGCCGCGGATCTGCGGCAAAGGAGTAGGCCCAAGTGCTCTGCCTTCTAGGGCAGAGGCACAGGGTTGCAATATGTAATTTCTGCTGCTCTGTTTCTGTATCCTGTTCTCTGTACCTGCAACAGAAAAGAAAGAATGATTAGAACGAGGAAATCGTGCCGTTCCTTCCCCGGCAACGGCGCTAAAATTTGATTGAGATTTTATAGATTGAAATAGAGTTCAGAATTCTTAGTCTCAATGCGAATCCGCTGTAGCAAGGGCTCGAGCGGGTCGTGATCCTCAGGGAAGGATGCGATGCAAGCTTTTGCGGCAGATTCCTCGGTATGCTTTGAGTAAACACAGAAGAGATTAGATTTGAAGAGAATATGGATTAAGAAGCATGATTTTACTGATCTACTACCACAACCCACTATGCATGTCTTGGATGTTGAATTTCATCTTGAGATAAATGTGATTTACCCTAGGTTATTAAGAGTGATTCAAGTAAGAAAATACGATACTAGATTATAACTAAGTTCCATTATTAAAAACTAAACAAGTTTCATCCTAACATCTAAGTACAGCTTAAGAAAAGATTAATCTTAACTTTAGGCCGTCCTAGTTCTTAAGCATGAAGTCATGATGAGTCCTTTAATTGTGCAACCTAGATTAATAGATCTAGTTATCAGTTTTATCTTCAAGAAAAACAATTATTAAACCTAGGGTTTCTGATGGATGGTCATCAATCGATTCAAATCCTACTTGCCCTAGGGTTGCTTAAGTGATCAGCAAACCATACAAAGAATTAGTTGGACATCATTTGTTTTCTTTTTCAAATTATTTATTTTTTTATTCTTTTTTTTTAATTAGAAGAAAAGAAGAAGAAAGAAAACACGAGATCACAGATGAAAACCGAAGCGAATAAACACAGAGAAAATAAAATAAAATAGCAAGAATTAAATGTGCAAAAGAAAGTAACCTTTATTGCAGATGAGATCTCCAATTACAAAGCTCCTTCTTCTTCCACAACGAGCATGAAAATAAAAATTACAACTTTGAATAAAAGTGGCTAAAGAAAACCCTAATCGTCTCTGCATGCCCCTCCCTGTTGCGACTGCACGGATATTTATAGTGCAGAAGGTCGAGGAGTCCCGGATAGAGTTACCAACGAAATTTGGTAACCAGATCTATCCAGATTGCCGCGGCTTCTCTGGATTTGCCGCGGGTCCACGGCAGTCCTGGCACTGTTGGCCACGCGCTTTGGCGCGTGGCCTCTTCTGATCCGTCCCTCTGGGCACCTCCTTCTAGAATTGTGATCCTGGCCTTTTAATCTGGATTTTCGAGATAACTTGGTAATCAAGTTACTCTTAATCCAGATTTCTTCAAATCCTCTCTCCACGAAATTCCTCTTTATCTTGGCTTTTTATCCTTATACCGCAGGTGTTTAGGGTTTGATAGAAGTCTATCAAACCTTCCCTGTTGCGACTGCACTGATATTTATAGTGCAGAATGTAGAGGAGTCCCGGATAGAGTTACCAACGAAATTTGGTAACCCTAATCGTGATCCTCAGGGAGGGACTGCGATGGAAGCGTTAAGCAAGTTTCTCTAAAGTTTTTATTTTTATTTGTTAAGTTAGAAAGGAAGTGGTATTTACAATGGGTGGTAGAAAAGAATATGGAGATGAGTTGTATTTAATCTACAAAAAAGAAAAGAAAAGAAAAGAAAGAAAACTTATCTCTTTAGTCTGCTTGCCGTTTGAACCGTTGCGATGATTTCCCTTTTCTTGGAAGGTGTACAAGCACGGCTTATGGGATCGTCCGCCTTCTTAATCTACTCTACGAAATGAAAAACAAGCTATGAAGACCTGTTCATCGCCATTGGGCCGTCAAGGTTCCTTCTTCGGCTAGGTATTCTCGAAGCAGTTGGATCTCATGGTGGGCAAGACATTAGAGAACAAATAGAAGAAAGTAGATACAAGATTAAAATAAGAATAAAAGAAACTAGAATAATACAAGAATAAAATAAAACAAGCCTTGATTTGATTATTAAACAATGGTGGAAAAATAACACTTACACCGACTGTCACCATCAGTACAAGCAGATCCCTTCCTCCATGAATACATCATCTCCTCTCAGCTTTTACAAAAAGAAAATAAAAAATATACAGAGGTGGAAAGAAAACCTAAAAACCCTAACTTTGGCCCTTGGCTCTTCTCTGGACTGTGTGCTCTCTGTGTTGCATCTGCAGGGATATTTATAGGTGTTGGAAGATGTAGAGTCCTAGTACAACTCTCCCAAAAAGATCTTATCTCCAGAAATTCAAATCTGTCCTGCAACTTCTTATCAGGTTGATCGCCGAAATCAGCTTATCTACGGATTGAATTGGAAAGTTTGATCAACATAAGAGTTGTAGGTCTTCCAGTCTTCTTTCTGGAGCATCTTGAATCATCAGATTTGCATAACTGTAGCAAAAGTTATGATTTAAACACTAAAACGTGTACAGTCTGAATCCGAATTCTTTGAATTTTTATCTTTGCACTCTCTTTGGCTTTTATCCTCATCCTGCAAGAGTTTAGGGTTGGGTAGAATTCTATCCTTCCCTCATCTTTAATAATTGCAACTTTAGCCCTTGCATAATTGCACTTTGACAATTGATATTTGCATTTTGACTCTTGGGCTTCAAATATGGGCTTTTGGGCTTCATTAGGCTTTATTTCTTATAAAAATAAGAACTCGAGGCCTGCACACAATAAATCACAAAATATTAATAAATGTGCAGAATTAAATGAATAAATATGAAAATGTGATGGTAAATGTTATGATAAAAATGCATTTTTCACTACCAATCACACCCCCACACTTATCTTTTTGCTCGTCCTCGAGTAAAAACAAAGAAAAAGAAAAAGAAAAATTAATCTAACCTAACTCACTTTCGTAGGAATCACGATTGCACTTAGCACGTGCAACAAGCCGTTAAACCTCTAGGTTACCCTAGAGGACGAGTGTTGTCTCGTGAGGGTTTTCAGCGGATTGCACCCACAAAATCCATAAAAAGGAAAATATTTGAATTATTATTGAAGAGACTAAGTAGTCTATAAGTTTTAGGATTATCATTTTTATTCATTCTTCAAACCTAGTCTTTATAAAGTCAATTGTTATTCATTTTAGGTAAGGGTCAAAATTGAACTTCTAATATAGTCTTTTTCGTTATCAAAAGTCATACGCACCCTTGTGAATCTAGGAATTCCTTAACTTGGACTCTCATGCCTCTTTATTATTTTTATAACATCATCTAATTTTCTTTCGTGTAAGTATCAAGGCTTCTTGAGGCCCTCATACCTAACTAATTGACTATTAGATGTGTTAATATATATATATATATATATATATATATATATATATATATATATATATATATATATATATATATATATTTTGGCATGTATAACTCATCTAATTTTCTTTCGTATAAGTATCAAGGCTTCTTGAGGCCCTTATACCTAACTAATTGATTATTAGATGTGTTAATACATATATTATATTTCTTAGTCTTCTTAGGCTTTCTAATCCACCCATGTATCGAACTTAAAGTCGATGACTCCCAAACCGGTTGGCTTTAGGGCACCAGGTGAGAAAACACCCCGCGGACTCAAATTCGAGTGAACTAGGCCCCAAAACTAAGGAATTTATTTTATTTACTCACCTTTAGGCATGAATACTTATGCTTCTTGAGGCACATATATCAGCTTAATTGGTGATTTTTTTCTTCTTCTTTTTTTTTTTCTCTTTTTTTTTTTTTTTATGAGGCACAAGATCTTTGTCTTAGAATCCTAGATATGCATTTGGTATGCACATTTCATTAAGGTAAAAATCAAGACTAATTATTTATTCAATTTCTCTCCTATACCTAAAAATTAAACAATTTATTTATTTTGACCAAGTTTTTAGAAATCCTAATCATGATTTTCCTAATCCTTAAAACTAACTTAGGTTTCTTTCAAAAAAATAAGTCAAAGTATTATCCTTTTTATAACATTTTTTTTTATTATTATTTTTTATTTTTTTTTTAGCAAATTTTTTTGTTAATTTCTACCTATGTTAGTATGTTAGTAAAGCCCACCCCCACACTTATCTCATGCATTGTCCTCAATGTATGAATGTATGCATATATGCATGAAACAGAACAAGGGAAGGCGGAAGTTACCTTAGGGTGGTGGTTCCGGTGGTGGTCTAATTGGTCCAAGCGTTGCTACCCAATCAAGATAACAGATAATTTAGTGGAACCCACCAGAAACTTTCCTTACATAACCCACTAAAATATATGTATAATTATTTTTTAGTATTTCCACCCCATCAAATTTCCAAATTTCATAATAAATTTCAGAGTTAATTGTCTCAACCTCCTTATCCCAAAATGGAGTATGAAAAGATGGAATTATTGACTTGGACAATATAGGTGCGGGAACGAATACCGACTCAGGGAAGAAGCTCAAATCAAGTAAGGGCTCAGGAGTCAGGCTAAGTTCATGAAGTGGGTCCAAATCAATAAATTGAAGATCAAGTCCACGATCTTCTTCCCACAATGGAATGTGACCTAGTATGGATGATATCTCTTTACTTCCAATATTAAGGAATTCTAGCTCATCGCCATACAATTCTTCAAAACTAAGGTCAACATCGTCCGTCAGAATTGTACAATCAATTTCAGAAGTAAAGAGATTGTGAGAATCTAGGTCAAGTTCAATATGATCATCTAAAATGGGTGATTCAATTTCATAATGAATTGGAATAGGATCCAATGTTGACTCGGGAAAAGTGAAATCAGGTGGAGACACTGGAGTCATTATTGGATCAGGAAATAAAATTGAATCATCAAGTGGAAGATCATGATCATATTCAAGCTCAAGTTCTAATTCAGGAAAGGAAAAACTTGCCAAGTTATCAAAAATTGGAGTTTCGGCAAGTTCACATGATGGTACTGAATTAGAATCTTGTTGTCCAAAGCAACTTGGTTCGTCGGCTCTAAGCGAGTGGTCAGCGATATCAGAATCAGCCGGACGGTGAGAACGTAAGCATTGAACCATCAACTCTATGTCATGATCACGGGCTAATTTAGCCTCAGTCATGGCAGCTAGCATCCCTTCATAGTCGATAGGTGGATCATGTTCTGATTGGACTTGAAAATAGGACGGGTAATCGTGATAAAGTTGTGAGTCGGTGGACTCACGTATCATCATGTCTAAGATTGATGGTGATTTTTGCTTGGACTTATTTATACTCATCATTTCCAAGATAGATGGATTTCTATTCTGAATGGGTGGATCTGAGTATGAATCTTGGGAAGAATGTGGACTAGATGGATATGGAGGACAATTTGGTTGAGAATTAGACTCGGGGGACTCGAAACCCCATAAACTCTGTGACGAGTTGAAATTATTATGGAAATTACAGCCATAAGATGGGGGGTGTGGGTTATATTCATTCGGATAAGACCATTCCGGCACACTAGATTGGTCAAAGTTAGGGTATGCCGGGTTGGTAATATCCGAATAATAGTCAGGGGTGTAATATGGATTAAAATTGGAATTATTATTATATGCCATATCACACCAACACAAACAACACAAACAAATAAACAAACAAAAAAAAAAATTCTAACCTAAGTTAGGGTAGACCTATGACCTAGACGACTCCTAACTGGTTAGACTTTCCACGGGAGGTCGGGTGCAGACTTTGACCACAAGTTAATCAGCCAGGTCAGGGCAAGAGTGGTGGGAGGTTTTCCGTCTAAGACGTTCCTTAATTAAATAACCACCACACTTCGGGCTTTCGGCCCTCAATCCCCTTCCTAGACACTGATTTGGCAAGAGTCAACTTCCAGCACTGTTCCCCCCTTAGGATAATCTCCTAATTGAGTCCGAGATGTCCCTAGGGCCAACGTCTACTAATTTTTAAGTTAGGCTTGGGTTAGTGAGTGCTCGGGATATGATTTTTGGGCTAAGGAAGGGTGATGAAATCCCCACCTTATCTTGTTAATGGGTTATGCCCTTAAGATGAATTAGTGCAAGTGTACAAGATAAATAGATAAGAATCACTCAAAGCAGAAAATCAACCAAGAGATGAATCCTATTCTACATGCAATGCGTACGTACCTTGCTCCTCCAGCACTCTTCAACAGTAAATAAAAATAATTGAAAAGACACGTGCCTAATATGCAAACGTCTAATCAAATTTTATTTTTAACAACCAATAATTTACTGTTGAATTATTAGCAATTTACAGGTATATCACAGAACAAAACAGAATAGAGCAGTAAGCAGTAATCTCAAATTTCAGCAATCTGCAAAAAAATTGAATCAGTAGTCCTTACTGTTGCCGCGTTTCTGCGGCTCTGGCCGCGGATCCGCGGCAAAACAGTGGGCTCCTGTGCTCTGCCTTCGAGGGCAGAGGCACAGGGCAGCTATATGTCCACTGCAGCTGCTGTTTTCTGTTTCCTGTTCTCCAAACCTGTAAACAGAAAAGAATAAAGAATTAGTTAAAAATTAAATTTTTTTTGTTTTAGAGATAACTTACCGTCCCTCCCCGGCAACGGCGCCAATTTGTTGACTGAATTTTCCTGCACACAAAATATTATATGTTAGTTTTAAGAATAGATGTGCAAGTCTCATTTCTAATCCGCGGTAGCAGGGCTATGCGGGTCGTGATCCTCAGGGAGGGACTGCGATGGAAGCGTTAAGCAAGTTTCTCTAAAGTTTTTATTTTTATTTGTTAAGTTAGAAAGGAAGTGGTATTTACAATGGGTGGTAGAAAAGAATATGGAGATGAGTTGTATTTAATCTACAAAAAAGAAAAGAAAAGAAAAAGAAAGAAAACTTATCTCTTTAGTCTGCTTGCCGTTTGAACCGTTGCGATGATTTCCCTTTTCTTGGAAGGTGTACAAGCACGGCTTATGGGATCGTCCGCCTTCTTAATCTACTCTACGAAATGAAAAACAAGCTATGAAGACCTGTTCATCGCCATTGGGCCGTCAAGGTTCCTTCTTCGGCTAGGTATTCTCGAAGCAGTTGGATCTCATGGTGGGCAAGACATTAGAGAACAAATAGAAGAAAGTAGATACAAGATTAAAATAAGAATAAAAGAAACTAGAATAATACAAGAATAAAATAAAACAAGCCTTGATTTGATTATTAAACAATGGTGGAAAAATAACACTTACACCGACTGTCACCATCAGTACAAGCAGATCCCTTCCTCCATGAATACATCATCTCCTCTCAGCTTTTACAAAAAGAAAATAAAAATATACAGAGGTGGAAAGAAAACCTAAAAACCCTAACTTTGGCCCTTGGCTCTTCTCTGGACTGTGTGCTCTCTGTGTTGCATCTGCAGGGATATTTATAGGTGTTGGAAGATGTAGAGTCCTAGTACAACTCTCCCAAAAAGATCTTATCTCCAGAAATTCAAATCTGTCCTGCAACTTCTTATCAGGTTGATCGCCGAAATCAGCTTATCTACGGATTGAATTGGAAAGTTTGATCAACATAAGAGTTGTAGGTCTTCCAGTCTTCTTTCTGGAGCATCTTGAATCATCAGATTTGCATAACTGTAGCAAAAGTTATGATTTAAACACTAAAACGTGTACAGTCTGAATCCGAATTCTTTGAATTTTTATCTTTGCACTCTCTTTGGCTTTTATCCTCATCCTGCAAGAGTTTAGGGTTGGGTAGAATTCTATCCTTCCCTCATCTTTAATAATTGCAACTTTAGCCCTTGCATAATTGCACTTTGACAATTGATATTTGCATTTTGACTCTTGGGCTTCAAATATGGGCTTTTGGGCTTCATTAGGCTTTATTTCTTATAAAAATAAGAACTCGAGGCCTGCACACAATATATCACAAAATATTAATAAATGTGCAGAATTAAATGAATAAATATGAAAATGTGATGGTAAATGTTATGATAAAAATGCATTTTTCACTACCAATCACATAGCCCTTGTATTTGCATTTTGAATCTTTGTATTTGCGCTTCTTCACCTGGGCTTCAAACATGGGCTTGGATCTGGGCTTTTGGGCTCTTTAAGCTTTATTCTTTATTAACTTGATAATTTGAGGCCTGCACATATTAAATAAAGAAATATTAATAATTGTGCATTATAATATGAATAAATGTGCAAATGCGATGGTATATATGATGTCAATTATGCATTTTTCACTACCTATCATGTACCAATCGTTAACAGGTAATATAGAGTGAAATAGAGTATGGTCCCACAAGGATTATTATTTCAATTATCAACTAATCTTTCCTAATTCTATTTGAATAATCATTTAAGTTGAAAGATGTTGTGAGTAAATTACTACTAAAACGGGTTACTTTATATATGAAAAGAACTAGGGTAATGATTTCGGTAATTGTAATCAGATAAAATACTATACTAGTGCTAATTCATCCTACTCTTGCTAACAATAAGAATTCCCTAACCTAATTAGTATTTTCTCTTGAATAATATCAATTCTATTTTCTAAATTTAGAATCTACAATCACTCAATCTAGTAAATTGTTAGTTAGAAGATGCATTAAGTGTGATGGATATTCTTACATGACTGCAGAACTCTTATGTCTCAACATCTCGAGTTATAGTTGTTAATCCTAGAAGCTTTTGCTAAGTTATCTCCTTTCGGACTCTAATCTAATCTTCTGATTAATTATGCACACCAATTATAACATAAAGCATAAGATTAACAATTTAGCATGCAAAAGATTCAAACTTTACAAAGTATGTAGTAGAATTTGCACAAAACACAATATCATATCATCAATACAATCCCTACATCATGCCCTAGTTATGAAAAATTAGTTCATAGCTAAGAAAATATAACACATCATAATATTAGAATAGATCATGCTACAAATTTCTGGAATAAAAATCAAATAAAGAGAAAGGTAAGATAGCACAAAAAAGATGAAGCTTTTATAAAAAAATTCCTCGCTGAAGGTGCTCTGAGATTTAATAGTTAACAGCAGAATTTTTTATTTCATTTTCACTAAAATAAAAGAGAGATAAAAACTGTGTATGATACAAGAGACTTGGCGGCGTTTTATATAGAATAGAGAGTAGGAGAACCCTATGTTGGCCCAAAGGCCTTCCACTCTAGTTTTGATGATGATTAACTCATGTAGTTATGTGTACTAATAATCTTGTGTTATTTAGTTTCAGATCATTAATCAAGTTATTAGTTGGTGATTAGCTTCAACAAGATGATTTGGAAGCTTTCACATGTTGATTCAAGAGCCCGAGCGTCAAAGATCATATATAGCACTTGCTCGGTGGATCATGGAGTTTTGGATCGAGTCGGCTTGGAGTTTGTGCTCTACAAGAAGTCATCGGTACCATAGTTTAGTTTTGTGTTTAGATCCAAATTGTAAAGATTAGAATAGTATGATATGCTCAAGTTCACAACACACACGTTTCATGTTTTGGTTTTCGGTTTTAGGTTTAACCGATCTTGGTTTTCATTAATAGATAGATTCAAAATAAGTTTACTTGGTTTAATGTATATTAGATTTGTTCTATATACATGCATGCTTCAACTTCCTAGACAAACTTAGTTTTGACTTACTTATTCATGTGTTTTATGTTTTGGTATTTCTAACAAAACATATTTTGGAATTAATGACAAAAACTATGATATGTATATGTTTCATGTATATTGGATTTCTATCCATATGCATCATGCTTCAAAATGTTTAAATATCATGTTTTTGTATTTGGAAGAGTTTTGAGCAAAACGTATTTTCTATTCAAAATCCAAGTTTTAGAAAATACAGTTTTTGGTTTTTGGTAAAAATGATAAGACACAAAAATAGTTCATATTGATTGATATTTGAGCTAAACTTTTTACCACATGTTTATATATCAATGAAAAATGATAAAACTATTTTTGGAGAATTTTTAGGAGTGTTAAAAGATTTTTCAAAATATTTTTAAACTATTTTTCTGATCCAGTTTTCTGTTCCAGGCTTCAACCAGTCGACTAGTCTTCTGACCAAGTCGACTTGGGATGAAGTCGGTCGACCGGGTCGGTCGACCGACGTGCACAGATCTGTGCACGTTTGGACGGTCGACCGTCAGGGTCGACCGGGTCTGAGAGCAGAGCTCTCTGTTTGTTTGGGTCGACCGGGGCGGTCGACCGGTAGCTGCCAACGGGCAGAATTTGACCGTTGGATGGTCGACCGGACCGGTCGACCGGCAGTGTATTTCTGGCATTTTCTGCTGCCAACGGCTATATTTTTCTGGGGTCTATAAATACCCCATTTGTGAGAGTTTTTTTCTAAGAATTTTTGTGCGAATTTTTCCCTACTCTCTGGTGTTTTCACAGCAATCAAAAGAAGTTTTTGAACTCATATTGAACAATCTATTTGGAGTTTTTGCTAGGGTTTGGAAAACCAAAGAAAAGGGTTTTTGGGAAAAGAGTTTTGATTCATCATCTATATCTTGGTTTCAGTTTTTCCCAAGGATTTTTCTTTGTGATTTTGATTTCCATTCCATTGGTTTTCTCCACACTTGAGCTAAAATCTACTATCTCTTCTATAGGATCTTTGTGTGGGAGAAAGAGATTGTTTGTGGTTGTTTGTTAGACCACCAAGTTAAAAACCCAATCTTTGCTTGGCTTTGTGCCTTGGGTTGTATCCCTCAAGTTGTGAGGTGATCCTTGTTTGCCTTGTGCTAATCCCTCAAGTTGTGAGGTGATTGTTTTGTTGGATTGGAGCTTGCCTCAAGGAGGAGGTTGTGGTTGTAAAGAGAGGAGTTGGGTACTCCTTGTGAGAGTTCTTTGTGGACTAGCAAGTGGATTAGAAATCCTTCGTGTGTCGAAGGCAGGGATGTAGAGCTGGGTGCTCGAACCTCGAAACATATCTTGTTGTTTGCGCTTGATCCATTGACTCTCTCTCTCTATCTCTCTCTTTACTTTGTGCCTTGCAACTATTCATATTGTGCATTCATAATTGCTTGGCTTGGTTGTGTGTGCATCACTTGTTGATTGCACTTGAGTGTATTGCATTAAGTTTTTAAATTCCGCATTGAGTTCATAGATTAGCTATATCACCTATTCACCCCCCCTCTAGGTGACTTTTCACCCTAATCCAATACAAAAACATAGGTTTCTAAATTTACATGAATTACTGAAAAATTCGACACACAGTTGCCACCATAGTTCAGCTAGTTGGTCGAGAATTCGGCCAGCTGGCCGAACTTCCAACTGTAATGAATCTCTGCTTTTTGACTCGTGTTGACCTCTGAGTTGGCATTCCGTTGATTAGTCTACGGCTGATTGGCTGAAATATACGGCTGGGTGGCCTAACTCTTGGGCCATTTCAGTCTCAGATTTTAATGAAATTTCTTATTTTGCGTGAAGGCTTTGTTGAGATGTTCCAACTCTGCATTAGGTTTCTGGTTCTGCATCTTTTTTGCTCTCTTGATATCACCAATTCGCTAATTTTTGCTCTTTTCTTCTAATTTGCTTTTTACCTATAATCTACAAAATAACACTAATAAAATACCCATACAGCATTAAATGTGGCAAATAATAGGCATAAAAAGTGATGTAAAATATGTATATAAAGCACACACATCAAATTTTATACTCTTTTCTAAGTCGGTAGGTTCTTCTTTTTGTTGTGGGACTTGAAAAATGGAGTAAGAATCTTGGATTTGAAAATTTTATTAGGATTTTAAGGGCCTGTTTGTTTCGTTGCAAAACGTTGCAAGTCGTAAGTTGTAAAATGAGAATGGAAAAAGTAAACTGTAGCAGAGAAAATATATTGTGTTTTACGGTGTTTGGTTGATAAAGTGAAGTGTAAATGAAAAAGTATATTGTGTTTTACGGTGTTTGGTTGATAAAGTGAAAGTGTAAATGGTAAAGTTGACCACAAAATTAACTGTAGCAGTGATTTAAATATTATAAATACTATTAAATTAAATCTACTATTGCAAATTAAATTGTATTAAAAAATTTGAGATAAAAAATTAATAATCTTAATATTTTATTTATAACAATAATATTAATAAAATATTAATATAAATAGTAAAATATTACTAAAATATTAACTAAATAAATAATATAAAATTTTAAGAAAATTTAAAGAACATTAATAAAATTTTAAGAATACTAATAAAATATAAATATTAAAAAATTCTTACAAAAATAATAAAATATAGTTATAATATTATAATATTAAAAATACTTGAAAATCATTATAATATAAATTTTATTATAATATTATTGTAATATTATAGAAATATAAAATTAACAAAGTAAAATATAATTATAATTTAATAATAAATTATCATTATAGCATTATTATACTGAATTATTATTACAATATTAACATAATAAAATATTAATATAATAATAAAATATATTATGATATTAATAAAGTAATTTATTATATTAAAAAATAAATAATTAAATATATAGTAATTTTATATTAAAGTATAATATTGTTATATTAATAAAATATTAACTCTAAATAAAATAATAAAAAATGAAATAAGTATTAATAAAATAATAAAATATTAAATAAAATATTAAATAAAAATATGAAATTAAAATAGTAAAATATTAAATATTAAAACAATATTAAAAACAATAAAATAAAAAAAAGTTAAAGATTAAAAATATAAAATAATTTAATAATTAAATAAGAAATTGACCACTATTTAAAATATTAAATATTTAATAATATTAAATTATATATTGATTATCAAGTAACTGTTTTGAACTGTAAGTGTACTACAAGTGAGAGTTACATGACCACAAAATTAACTGTAGCAACTGCAAGTGGGAAAATATGAGTGTAAAAGTGAGATTTACATGACCACAAATTTAACTGTAGCAACTGCAAGTGAGAAAAGAAGAGTTGCATTTTGCAACTTATTTTTCAGCGAAACAAACAACGGAAAATGGAAAAGAAGTTTTACGACTTGCATTTTGTGACGTTCTCCTTTCCCAGTTAATGTGTTCTTCTATTGGTAGTTCGGGAAAAGGAGTATATGAAGCTGACTGTTGGTAAGGTTGATAATATGACTTGGGGAGTTGTATCCCCACTGACTATATGAAGAGTGAAGATGATGCTTATTTCAGTCTTGTTCATAATATTAGGACTGGGGCATAAGTTGATTCGGATTAGACCAATCCGGCATACTTAGTTGGTTAAAGTTATAAAATATTGGGTTGGTAATATTCGAGTCAAAAGAGGTCAGGGTGACATATGGATTACTATATGCATTGGAAAAATTATAATTGTAATCCATATTACAAAGATGTCAAAAACAAAAACAAAAACAAGCAATCAATCAAACAAAAATAAAAATCTAGCCTAAGTTAGGGTAGACCTTAAACCAAGATGACTCCTAGCTGGATAGACCGTCCACGAGGGTATATTCTAGAATCTGACCACAAGTTAATCATCCAGAATAGGGCAAGATTGGTGGGAGGCATCCACGTTAAAAGCGACGAACCAAATTAAGCCAAACCACCAGCCTTCGGGGTTTCTGAAATACACCTAGAGGGGGGGTGAATAGGTGTTTTGCTAATTAAATATAATTTTAAAACTACTTATTATGAATTATACAAACGGTCACTCAAAACAAGAATTGAAGTCAAATTTCCCGTGAATGGCTCTAGAACTTCTCCTCTTTGATTCCTCTAGATAATGAGTTGAGGTGCTCAATTGCCTCCTTGTTGAGATGAGTATAGATCGGTGATGAAAGTGATGGAATCAAAGCAATTATAGAATGCAAGATGAACAATTACACAAGTATGAAAAATGAAAAGCAATAGAGAGCAAGACACAAGCAATCGTAAATAAAAAGAAATTGTTCCGAGGTTCGACTCACCGCTCTACGTCCCCGCCGTCAACCACTATAAAAGATTTCACTATCCTCTAAGGAATCTTTTACAAAGAGATTACAACTTGGTCTATACAAGACCGGAGTACACAACTCCACCAACTTAACCCTCTACACATGAGGTAGCACAAAACCAATTGAGGTTACAAAGCTCTTGGTGATCCAACAAGATCACAAACACTCTCTCTTACAAGCAAAATTAGAAGCATCACACATGATTTTGAATGGCTTAGACCAATCTGGTGCAGATATGATTGGTGCAGAAATAAGATCTTTCTTAAGTTTCTCCTAAAAATTTATACATTCATAATCAAAAGTGAAGGAAACATCCTTAGCTAAAAGATTAGTTAAGGGTCTAGCAATCTTACTAAAGTCCTTGATAAATTTTCGATAGAAACTGACGTGTCTTAAGAAGGATCGAATATCCTTCACACATTTAGGCATGAGAAGCTTAGCTATAATCTCAATCTTGGCTCTATCCACTTCAATTCCTTTCTTAGAGATTTCATGACCCAAGATAATTCAGTGTCTTATCATGAAGTGACATTTCTCCCAGTTAAGTGTCAGATTTTTCTTAGCACAACATTGGAGGACAAGTTTTAGATGGTGAAGACATTGAGTGAATGAATTTCTTTAGATAGAGAAATCATCCATGAAGATTTCTAAGAATCATTCTACCATATCAGAGAAAAGACTCAACATGCAATGTTGAAACATTGCTGGGGCATTGCACAAGCCGAAAGGCATTCGACGATAAGCAAATATCCCAAATGGACATGTGAAAGTAGTCTTTTCTTGGTCCTCCGGAGCAATGGGAATCTGATTATACCCCAAGTAACCGTCCAAGAAAAAGTAATACTCGTGGCGAGCCAAATGTTTAAGCATTTGATCAATGAAAGAAAGCAGGAAATGATCTTTACAAGTTGCTTTATTAAGCTTCCTATAGTCAATGCAAACTCAAATTTTTGTGGGAAGTCGAGTTTGGACCAACTCTTTGTTCTCATTTTTCACCACAGTGAAACCGGATTTCTTTAGAACCGCGTGGACAGGACTGACCCATTGACTATCAAAAATAGGATAGATTATCCCATTGTCTAAGAGTTTCACAATTTCAGCATGAACAACCTCTTACATTATAGGGTTTAACCTACGCTGCGTGTCTCTTTTCGGTGTCGCTTCTTCATTGAGATGAATGCGATGTTGAACTATGACTGGACTCAATCCCTTTATGTTAGTCAAAGTCCAACCAATAGCTTCCCTCTGTTTTCTAAGAATTGTTTTAAGATACTCTTCTTGCCCATCATTTAAATGGGAGGCAATTATGACAAGAAAAGTCTCTTGTTCGCCTAGATAGACGTACTTGAGATGTGCAGGTAAGGCTTTCAATTCTAAGAAAGGGGAAGGCTCACTGAAAGGAGAAGTCAAATTTATTGGCTCCACATTTGGTGAAATAGGGTTCGAGGCCCAATTCACAATAGACTCGACAATCTGATCAAGGTTAAAGTCTTTAGACTCTGACTCGAGATCACAATCAGTTTCTAACTATAATTCTTCTCTAGTCACTTGTCAAGTTCTCAGTGAGGTTGACTTCAAATGTTTGATCCTCAACATTACGGGGTTGCTTTACTAGATTGAAAATATTGACTTCTCTAGTCATGTCCCCAAAGGTTAACCTCATGAGCCCATTCTTACAGTTGATAATAGCATTGGCAGTAGCAAGGAATGGGTGCCCTAAGATAATATGAGTTTGAGCCCTAGGATTGGACACAGGTTGTGTCTCAAGAACTATGAAATCAATGAGGTAGATAAACTCCCCGACCCAAATAAGGATATCATTAATTTTCTCCTTGGGAACTTTCACTGAATGGTTAGCGAGTTGGATGTGACTCGAGTTGGACTAAGATCGCCCAATCCGAGTTGTTGATAACTTGAGAAGTGGGCAAATTGATACTTGCCCCCAAGTCAAGAAGTGCACGACTAATCTTGGCTTGTCCTATAGTGCAGGCAATGGTAGGACAACCCAGATCTATGTACTTGATAGGGATCAGACCCGACAATAGCTCACTAATATTAGTGGCTAAGAAGACTTTCTTGGGAACATTAGTCTTTCTCTTCTTGGTGCACATGTCCTTAAGAAATTTCACATAGGATAGGACTTGTTGGATGGCATCAAGAAGTGGCATATTTATTTTCACTTGATTGAAGATCTCAATTATCTTATCCATGTGTGGATTCTGCTTGTTGTTTTTCAGCCTATTAGGAAATAGTACTACAGGCTTATGCATCTGACTGGTTGACTTATCCTTTTCAGATTCATCAAATTTGGAAGGATTGGGACTAGATGCGGTGGATGCTTGTGTGTTGTTGTGCTGAATGAAATTGGATAGTGTTGACACTTGATTATCAACTATCTTTCCCAACCTCAATGTATGAACAACATTATATAATTCAACGGTTGATTTTTAGCCAAATGGGCTTGTTGAGAATTCTTAGGATTCGTTACTGGCTGACTGGGCAGGTACCTTTTAGTTTCTCAGTCTGTGCATTAGCCAATTGGCTCATTTGAACCCCTAGCCTCTGTACTGTTTGCATGAGGAACTCTTAGTTCTTCATGCACCTTTCTACGTTTTTCTCAAAATCAGTCATTCTCTTCTCAAGTTGAGGATTTTGGAAAGAAGATTGTGGAGCTTGGTTTGAAAAGTTTTGTTGATAATTTAAAAAATTGGGTGGATGGTTGGAAGAATTGTGATGGTAATTTGAAAAGTTGGGTTGATGATTGGAAGAATTATTGGAATGTTGGAAGTGGTTTGAATGGTTTAACCATGAGTGGTCATTATTGTTTTGGCTCCATGAGAAATTCGGGTGATTTCTCCAGCCAGGATTGTAGTTTTGTGCATAAAGATTATTGTTGGGCCTCGAAAAGGCCGCATTCATTGGTTCAGAAAATTGTTGTTGAGCTTGGAACAGTGGACACTCCTCAAACACATGATTCACGTCTTGACAGTAAGTACAAAACATTGTTAAAAATTAGTTTGGGCTAACTTAATTGACTGGAATTGGTTTCTTAGTTTTTAAAACTTCTAGTCTTCTTACTAGGTTTGTTATTCTAGCCTCGACAGCTATGGATGATTCAATTGAATGGAGACTTCCTTTTGAAGAGATGGAGTTTGAATTCCTAGAGTTTTGATTAGTTGGTTCCCATTGGGTGGTCTTTTCAGCGAGATTCTCATATAAATCCCATCCTTCATTTTCATCCTTTTGCAAGAATCCCACTTGGCACATGGTTTCTAAGAGGGTCTTGGTTGAGTAGTCTAAACCATCATAGAGAATTTGACATTGTCACCATTTCTCTATTCCATGATGAGGACATTGGACAAGGAGGTCTTTGAAGCATTTAAAGTACCTCCAAAACTGTTCACTAGGTTCTTACTTGAACTGCATGATGTTCTTCCTAATGAGAGTGGTCTTATGAATTGGATAGAATTTCTTCAAGAAAATCTTGATGAAACCATCCCATTAGTGATAGAGCTGGCCGCTAAGCTATAAAGCCATTTCTTGGCTAAGTCCTTAAGAGCAAATGGGACAAATCTCAACCTAATAGCATCATCTACAAGGTGTGGAATTTTCATCATTAAGCATACTTTCTCAAATTCTCTTATGAAAAAATAAGCATCTTCAGACTCTAAGCCATAAAACTTAGAGAGAGTGTTGATGAACTGAGGCTTGAGCTCAAAGTTGTGTTCACCAACTGATGCAAGTTGGATGCAAGATGGAAGTGTGGTTCTAATCGGATATAACCTATTCTGCAAAGATGTTGGTTGAGTCATAACCGGATCTGCTTTGGATTCTTGCTTAGATGGTGATGTGTTTCTAGTTAACCTAGATGTGTTTGGGTCTCTCGACCATGCTTGCACATACAAACACTCTCACAAACAAGTTTACTAATAGTCAACAAGAAAAAGAGAAAGCAACCAAGCCTAGTCTAATGTAAATCTTGACCTAGACAACTTCTAACTGGTTGATTGTCCATAGGAAGTACAATGTAGACTCTGATCACAAGCTAATCATCCAGGTCAGGGCAAGATTGGTAGGAGATATTCGCGCAAAAGCGACAGGCCTAATTAAACCAAACCACCAGCCTCGGGAGTTTCGCCCCTCAATTCCTGTCCTTTGACACTGATTTGGCAGGTGACAAATTCTAACATCTTCCCTATAGGATAATCTCCTAATGAGTTCGAGATGTCTCTAATGTCAACGTCGATTAGATTTTAAGTTAGGCTTAGACTGTGCGTGCTTGGAGATTGTTTGTGGGCTAAGGAAGGGTAATGACTTTCCCACCTTATCATGTTCTAGGTTTTGCCCTTAAAACAGATTGAGCAAGTGTGCAAGTATGAAGCAATAGTAACAATCAAAAAGCAAGTAAATCACCCAAGAATGTTTCTATGCTAGATGCTATGTAAACGTACCTTGTCTCCAACTTTCTTCAACAGTAATTGAAAATGAAAAGTAATTAGATAAATGCCTAGAATGCAAGTCTAAACGCTTTTTTTAAGTAATTGGTAATCAGTCAGATTACTATTGGATTAAAAATATGGTATGTGAATATCAGATATAGCAGACATAATACAAAAAAAAACTATATTTTTGCAAAGCAATATGTCATGGAAAAAATAGTTTTTAGTAGACCAAAAAAATTTCAAGCTTTTCCGCTGCAATTTCTTGTAATTCTGTTTACTACTTTCTAGATTAGGGGCACAGAATAACAAGTCTTCTCCTGCAATGCTTGAGCGCTAAATCTAATTTCTTGATGGCCCTGAAATAAGACCCCAAACTTGTTTAAAAATAATTACACCATTTCCTCCCCAGCAACAACGCCAAAAATTGTTTGGGATTAAATGCAGTGAGAATTATCATGTAGCTTTAGGCTAACGGGTCATGATCCACGAGGAGGAATGCGATGAAAGCTTTTTGATGTATTATTTCAAAAGAAAAGAATGGTGTTGGTATTTTTTAATGCGAAAAGAGAATGGAGAGTAGAGAGATGATTTAAAGAAAACTTAAAACTTGAAAAGGTTTTGCTTGAAAAGGTTTTGGAGAGAGTGATCTTTAAAAGGCTTTAAAAGTGATGGTATTTATTTGTTTTTAATGAAGAAGAATTCGGGCTCACTATTCTATCGTTCAACTATGTGTCATTCTCTTGAAAATTTAAATTGCCTCAATGAGATCATAGGCAAAGATTAGATTTTTAGAAGGGATCAAGTAAACACATAAGATGAGTTTTGAAAAAAAATTACTTCTTTTTGAAACAGTCCTTAAATGGAATGTTAAATCATCAAGATTTTCTCAAGTATGAAATAAAAACTAGTTTAAGGCTTGTTTTCAAATTGAAGTTTAAGATAAGTCCAAGCCTATCCTCATGTGCCTTCAAGAACACTCGCCAATATGCAAGGCTTAGTTTAGGCATTCATATGATTCATTGGGTCCTTTTTATAGAAATCAATCAAGAAGAATACTCAGAAAGAAAAAAGAATAATGAGCCCAGAAAACCAATTTAGCTATTCATACGATGGA
This sequence comes from Agave tequilana, assembly GCA_038442645.1. NCBI lineage: Eukaryota > Viridiplantae > Streptophyta > Magnoliopsida > Asparagales > Asparagaceae > Agave > Agave tequilana. The sequence goes on along the minus strand of JAVJIF010011957.1, from coordinate 74,670 downwards.
AAAGAAAATAAATGAATGAAATGAAAACATAGACATACTAGTAAAGTTGAGCAGAGTTTAAGCAATGGTGAATCTCCTTTGATTGTCACTTCAACGGTCAATTACACACTCTTTTGCTCTCTCACTTATTTTTGGACTGAACTATAAAAATAAATTTGAGATTCAACTGCTGATAAACTATCTAATAATGATCCTAAACCCTAAAAATAAAGAAAAAAACTTAAACTAGTCTTCCATCCCTTCTTCTCTATAGAATGTAGTATTTATAGCCAAAAACCCGAAGGGGAAGAGCGTGAGCAGATAGTGGAAGCAAACGCTTCCTCTATCTCTGTAACCAAACCACGAATGGCTTTGGCAGCGGATCCATGGCTAGGGCCACAGATCCCCGGCCCTGATGTGGCTATCTGGCCACATCAGGGGTCAAGATCGAGGGGATTTGATTTTCTTTATGTATATCCCAAAAGATATGCTCTTTGATCTTCTGATTTCAACGATTCTTCGTTGATCTTTGGTTAACAAACTGGATCCAAATTTAACTAATTTTCAACCGATTTTATCTCCCTTGATTTGCATTGATCTTCAGCCGAAATCGTCTCTATCCTCCTGAATATTTGTTCCCATCTTTATTTAAGATTTAAATTTAATTAAATCAGAATTAAAGTGGACTTTTGGGTTCAATTTTCTTCCACCTCCATTAGTAATGTGCTTGCACATTATTAAATAAAAATAAATCTTAACAATAGGGTTTATTAGATAATAAATATGATAATATGACAATATATATGCAATATCGGTGACCGATCACTTATATTGTGCCACTAATGCCAGCTAAATCCAAATTGACGAGTGTTTTACGACATATGAGAATGCCTCATTGTAATCAATGCCTTCTCTCTAAGCATAGTCATTAACCACCAATCTGACTTTATAGCGTACAGTATCACCATCGCTAGATCTCTATTTTTATGCAAACACCCACTTACAACTGATCACCATCTTTCTCTTGGGAAATTCTGATAGTTCTCAAGTGTCGTCCTTGTGTAGACAACTCATCTCTTCTATCATGGCATCCTTTCACATCTTGAACTCTGAACTAATTTCAGCTTCTTAATATGTAGACGGGATTGCCTCCTTAATAACTGGGAAACATAGGCCACAATTATATCTGTAGTGAGCCAACTAGGCTTTCGTAGATTTCTCCGGGTTCTTCCAACTGCAATGAAATCTTGAACATCACCCATAGCCTGTCCTTGATCCTCATCATCAACAGCATCCTGCTCGGCTACATGACCAGTACCCCGTGTCACCATGGGTATGGTCTCAATTGATCTGATATTTCTAGAAACAGTGAAGTAGAATCACTCTCCACCTTCTTCGATATCCCTTCGGTCGTTTCATTATTCACCTGCTAAGAATTTGTAGGCTTCATAATTGAAGCCTCATCAAATATGGCATCTCTGCTCAAGACAAACTTTTGTTCCCTCGGATCTCAAATTTTGTAGCCTTTTACATCTTTTTTGAATCCTATAAACACACCTTTTCTCGATCTCGGGCCCAACTTGTCTTCCTTGATATGATAGTAAGCCGAACACCCAAATACCCATAGCGAATCATAATCCCGAGCAGCTCTTCTTGACCATGCTTCTAAAGGAGTTTAATCTCCTATCGCAGATGAAGACAGCCTGTTAACGAGATAGTAAGCATACGTCATTGCCTCAACCACAAACTATTTTGTAAACTGGCGTTGGATAACATGCACTGGACCTTCTCTTGCAAGATCACGTACATCCTTTCAGTCACCCCGTTTGTTGCGGTGTTTTTCATTCTATGAATTACCTTTCTATGCTCTCATCACGACATAGCTGTCTGAAAGGATCACTTGTATACTCTCTTTTGTTGGTCTGAATGGAGTACCTTGATCTTCCTTCATGTACTTTTCTCCATGTTTCTCTTTCACTCAACAAACAACTTGACAACTTCCCCTTTGTGCTTCATGGTATATACCCAACACCGCATAAAGTAAACATCTATAAAAGATACATAGTAGTTGTAGGTCACCTAGAGGGGGGATCAATAGGTGACTGGCTAATCTAATACAAACTAATGTGGAATTTAAAAAAAACAATTTATGCAAACTAAATTAACACACTTTGTATACCCAAAGAGTGAAGCTGAATTCTCGGTGAAGGGTTGTGGACTATCTTCTCAAGATTCCTATAGATTAAGAGTTGAGGTGCCACTATGGCTCTTTTGGTTAAATACAAGTGTGAGCAAACAATTAACCCAAGCATATATATTAGTAGAGCACAAGTATATCAAGCATATGAAGAGATAAACTGGGAACTGCATCAGACGGGGATAGACGGGACAGCGCGCGGCTCTAGAAGATCCGCGAAAATGCGGCTATGGCCGCGATTTCACGGCCATACAATTGTGGCCGCGCCCGTACTTTGGGCCAGGGTTTGCCCTGTGGCCTCCATTTCCCTAGTGCCTATATATACCCCCCTGGGGTTCTATATTGAGGGATATGCAATGTTTTAGGGTAGTTTCTTCTCCTTGTTGTAGTTTAGGGTAGTTTAGGTTAGTGTTCTTCTTCTTTCTCCTTTGTATTTTCTATTTCTTGTAGATCTTGTAATAGGAGAGAGAGTGGTACATTATTGGGTGATTGCTTAAATTAAAGAACAATCAAAGAGTTAAGAGTTTACCGTGTAGCTTGTGGCTAACGGGTCGTATCCATGAGGAGGAATGCGATGGAAGCTTTTCAGTGAATCATTTAAAAACAAAGAATTGTGTTCGTTTTTTAATAGAAAAGAGAATGGAAAGAAAGAGATGATTAAAAGAGAAATTGCAACTTTGGAAAAGGCTTTGGAGAAGGTGATTTAAAAAGCTTGAAAATTGTTTTGTTGATTATAATAAGAAAAAAAATCTGGGCTCACTATCTCACTGCTCGATTGTTCATTCTTCTATTAAAATCCTAAGTGCCTCAAATTGATCATAGGCAAGACTTAAAGTTGATTTTTAGAAAGTTTGAAGTAAAGCACATAAGATGGTTGGAAGAGTTCAATCTTTTCTTTGAAAAATGGTTTAGAATCGAATATTAAATCATCAAGCGCGAAGAAGCAAGAATGAAGTAAAAACAGTTCAAGAAACATTTATGAAAGAAGTGAGAGTTCAACAATCCAAACCCATCCTCATGTGCCTTCAAGAACACTTTCAAGAAGAAAGGCTTTAAGTAAGGCATGCAAATGATTCATTGGGTCTTTTTCTTTAAAACCAGAAGAGAAGAAGAACTAGAGAGAGTTACAATAGTGAGCCCAGAAAACTATTTTAGTTACTCATGAAAAACAAAGAAAAAAGCAAATAAATAATGCAAGCCATACCGTAAGACGAGTGGAAGAAAAAGCAGCTCGATTCTTGTATTGATGTCACTTCAATCTTAAGTACAAGCACTCGATTCCTCTCTCTCTCACAAGTGTTTATGCTGGACTACAAATTGAAAAAAAAAATACAACTTTTGTGCTATCTAACAAGAGCCTAAATCCTTAGAAAATAAACACAAATTCTAATCCTAATCTTCGCTCCTTTTTCCTCTGTTGAAACTGGCATTTATAGGGAAAAACCAGAGGGGGGAGATCCCGGGAAGATTGGGGGAGCAAACACTCCCCCAACAGAGTTCAACAAGCCACGAAAACGCGGCTAAGGCCGCGTTTTCGCGGCCCTGGTGTGGCCAGGTGGCCACACCCAATTGGTGGAGATCTCTGGTTTTATGATTTACCCGTATCTTCTGCTGGTTTTCTTATTTCTGCTCCAATAGTTGACGAAACAGCCTTTGATTGTGTGACTTCAACCGATCGATTCAGGGAGGATTCTTCTCAACCTCTTGATATGCCAAGATTTTGCCGTGATTTCTTGATTTTGAATTTATTCTGAATTAAATCAGAATTTGGTGGGCTTTTGGGCTTGTTTCTCTTTTCTTTCTTTTAGCACTTGGGCTTACATTTAACAAAGAAAAAAGAAGAATTATTAATAAGATTTATTAGCTAAAAAGTATGGTAAGGTGACAATGTAAATGCAATATATGTGACTAATCACACCCCCACACTTATCTTTTGCTCGCCCTCGAGCAAAACATCAGACTAATTCTAATCAATTATTAGACCACTTTCGCAGGTCACTCGATTGAACTGAGCATGTGCAACATGCCGTTAAACCTCTAGGTTACCCCTAGAGGACGAGTTTTGTCTCGTGAGGGTTTTCTGTGGATTACACCCACAAAATCCACAAAGAAAAAGAAAAAAGTTATTATTTTCGAAAAGCATTTTTAAAGGAGAAAATATTTGAAGTATATTTGTAAGGTTTTAAGTAATCTATAAGTTACAGGAATATCAAATTTTTCATTCCGAAACTCAGTCTTTATTCAAAAACATGCCATCAATTAAAGTAAGGAGTCAAATTGTACTTCTCATCTAGTCTATTAATTTACCCTGAGTCGTATGCAGCATTGTGACTGTGAAGTTGACTAAGGGTTCTTTAACATTAACTCCTATGCCTTATATTTATTTTTGGTCGAATTTATTCCTCAATTTCATTTGGCTTTCTAATCTGCCCATGTAATGAGCCTTTAGTTGGTGACACCCAAACCGGACAGTTTTAGGGCACCAGGTGAGAAAACACCCCTAAGGACTTAAACACTCGAGCAGACAAGGCCACGAAACCAAGTTTTTTATTTATAAGACGTACCCCTTTTAGGCATTAATACTTATGCTTCCTGAGGCATAAATACCCAGCTTGATCAGAGGATTTATGTATATACATTTTTTTTCAAACTTATCTAATTATCTTTTGCATAAATACCAAGGCTTGCTTAGGCCAAAGCACCTAGCTAATCAATAATTAGATTTGTTTATATTTCTTTTTTTTCATAATATATTTTTTATAAGGCATAAGAGTCTCTGTTTTTAAACCCTAAGTGTGTAAGTGTATTTAGTGTGCATATTTCATCAAGGTAAATATCAAGACTAAATTACTTTCTCAAATTTTCTTCCTAATCCTAAACATCAAACAAGTTATCTGACTTTGACCAAGTATAAGAAATCCTAATTATGATTTTCCTATTCCTTAAAATTGACTTACTTTCTTACAAAAAATATATCAAAATATTGTTCTAATCTTTCAAAAAGTTTTTTTTTTATATCAGTCATGTTAGAACCCTCCCTCACACTTATCTCATGCATTGTCCCCAATGTATGAAAGAAATGTATATATGCATGAAATAAAATAGGAAAGAGGAAAGTTACCGATACACTGGGTCAAAAAGACCCATAGCCGTTTCATTTATCGGCACCGATTCCAAGAAAGGTTTAAGGCGTTGACCATTTACCTTAAAGTCATTTCCATTCTTGGTGTCACTGATCTCAACTGCACTGTATGGAAACACGATTTTTACAACGAATGGCCGAGTCCATCTTGATTTCAATTTTTCTGAAAAAAGATGAAGCCTAGAATTATAGAGTAAGACTTTTTATCCAGGGACAAAGGTTTTTCTTATGATATGCTTATCATGGAAAATCTTGACTCTATCTTTAGTGATCCTAGCATTTTCATAGGCCTCATTTCTCAGTTCCTCTAATTCGGAAATTTGTAATTTTTGAAGGTCACCGGCCTTAGTCAAGTCGAAATTCAACTGCTTGATTGCCCATAAGGCTCGGTGTTCTAACTCAAAGGGCAAGTGACAAGGTTTGCCATAGACTAACCTATAAGGAGACATTCCTAGAATCGTCTTGAAAGCGGTCCTATAGGCCCATAAGGCATCTACAAGTTTGATGGACCAATCTTTCCGGTTTTGGTTCATAGTTTTCTCCAAGATAAGCTTGACTTGTCTATTGGAAACCTCAACTTGCCCACTGGTTTGAGGATGATAAGGTGTGGACAACTTGTGAGTTATGGCATACTTTCGCATAAGAGCTTCAAAAGATCTATTGCAAAAGTGAGTGTCATTATCACTGATGATAGCACGAGGGGTTCCGAAGCGTTAAAAAATGTTCTCTTTCAAAAACTTTATGACAACTTTCTTATCATTAGTTTTACAAGGAATGTCTTCTACCCATTTGGATACATAATCCACAGCAACCAATATGTATTGGTTTTCAAATGAATTAGGAAATGGACACATAAAGTCGATTCCCCAAACATCAAAGAGTTCTATTTCCAGAATTGGGTTGAGGGACATCATATTTCGTTTTGAGATCTTTCCTACCATTTGGCATCTCGGGCACGTCTTGCAAAATTCATAAGCATCCTTGAACAAAGTGGGCCAATAAAACCCGCTTTGTAGCACTTTTTCAGCAGTCTTGCGGGGACCAAAGTGTCCACCGCATGCAAGTTCGTGACAAAAAGATAGAACACTCTTAACCTCCTCATCAGGAATGCATCTCCTAATAATTTGGTCAGAACAGTACTTGAAAAGATACGGTTCCTCCCAAAAGAAATACTGGACTTGGGATAAGAACCGGTATACATCGTTTTTGGACCAATGAGATGGAGTTTGGTTTGTGACTAAGTAGTTCACTATATCCTCAAACCAAGGTTCCCTAGAGAGAGCTAAGAGATATTCATCAGGAAAATCCTCATTTATGGGTAATTCGTTGCATGGAGAACTAGGGATCCGTGAGAGATGGTCAGCAACGACATTTTCTACGCCTTTTTTATCTCGAATCTCAGGATCGAATTCTTGAAGAAGGAGGATCCAACGAATGAGTCGGGCCTTGGCATCCTTCTTCATCATGAGGTACCTAAGCGCAGAATGATCAGTGAAAATGGTGGTTTTGGACCCTAGCAGGTAGGGACGAAACTTCTCTAAGGCAAACACTACTGCCAAGAATTTCTTCTCAGTTGTAGTGTAGTTCAATTGAGCATCGTTGAGAGTCCTGCTAGAGTAGTAAATCACATGCTGCTTGTTATCAATGCGTTGTCCTAGGACAGCGCCTATGGCAAAATCTGAAGCATCGCACATGATTTCGAACGGCTTAGACCAATCCGGTGCAGATATGATTGGTGCAGAAATAAGCTCTCTTTTAAGCTTCTCCCAAGAATTTATGCATTCAACATCGAAAGTGAAGGACACATCCTTAGCTAACAGATTAGTCAAGGGCCTAGCAATTTTGCTAAAATCCTTGATAAATCTTCGGTAGAAACCAGCGTGTCCTAAGAAGGATCTAATGTCCTTAACGCATTTGGGCACGGGAAGCTTAGCAATAACCTCGATTTTGGCTCTATCCACTTCAATTCCTTTCTTGGAGATTTCATGACCCAAGACAATTCCATGTTTTATCATGAAGTGGCATTTCTCCCAATTCAATGTCAAATTTTTCTCAGTACAACGTTGGAGGACAAGTTCTAAATGGTGGAGACATTAAGTGAATGAATCTCCGTAGATGGAGAAATCATCCATAAAGATCTCTAAGAATCGTTCTACCATATCAGAGAAAAGACTCAACATGCAACGTTGAAACGTTGCTGGGGCATTGCATAAGCCGAAAGGCATTCGACGATAAGCAAATGTCCCAAATGGACATGTGAATGTAGTTTTTTCTTGGTCCTCAGGAGCAATAGGGATCTGATTATACCCCGAGTAACCGTCCAAGAAACAGTAATACTCGTGACCCGCCAAACGTTCAAGCATTTGATCAATGAAGGGAAGTGAAAAATGGTCCTTACGACTTGTAGCATTCAGCTTCCTATAGTCGATGCAAACTCGGATCTTCGTGGGAAGTCGAGTTTGGACAAACTCTTTGTTCTCGTTTTCCACTACGGTGAAACCGGACTTCTTTGGAGCCGCGTAGACAGGACTGACCCATTGGCTATCAGAAATGGGATAAATTATCCCATTGTCTAAGAGTTTGACAATTTCAGCATGAACAGCTTCTTGCATTATAGGGTTTAACCTACGCTGCGGGTCTCTTTTAGGTGTGGCGTCTTCATTGAGATGAATGCGATGTTGAACGATGGTCGGACTTAATCCCTTTATATCGGTCATAGTCCACCCAATGGCTTCCTTATGTTTTCTTAGAATAGCTTTAAGATCTACTTCTTTCCCGTCATTTAAATGGGAGGCAATGATGACAGGAAAGGTCTCTTGTTCTCCTAGATAGGCGTACTTGAGATGCGCAGGTAAGGCTTTCAATTCTAAGGAAGAGGAAGGCTCACTGGAAGGACTAGTCAAATCTGTTGGCTCAATTATTGGTGAAATAGGGTTTGAGGCCCAATTCACAGCAGAACCTACAACCTGATCAAGATTAAAGTCGTCAGACTCTAACCCGATGTCACACTCTGTTTCTAATTTCAATTCTTCCCCATATTCACTTGTCAAGTTCTCAATTAGGTTGACTTCAAATGTTTGGTCCTCGATATCGCGGGGTTATTTTCCTAGATTGAAGACATTGACTTCTCTAGTCATGTCCCCAAAGGTTAACCTCATAGACCCATTCCTACAATTGATGATGGCATTTGTAGTAGCAAGGAATGGTCGCCCTAGGATAACAGGAGTTTGAGCCCTATGATTGGAGTTGGACACAGGTTGTGTCTCCAGAACTATGAAATCGACAGGGTAAATGAACTCTCCTACCCAGATCAGGACATCATTAATCTCCCCTTTTGGAACTTTTACAGAACGGTCAGCCAGTTGGATGGTGAGTTGAGTTGGACTAAGATCGCCCAACCTGAGTTGTTGATAAACTGAGAATGGAAGCTAGTTGATACTAGCCCCCAAGTCAAGAAGTGCACGACTAATCTCGGCTTGTCCTATTGTGCAAGCAATGGTGGGACTACCTGGATCCTTGTACTTGACAGGGATCGGACCCGATAGTAGCTCACTAATGTTAGTGGCTAAGAAGACCTTTTTTGGTACATTAGTCTTTCTCTTCTTGGTGCACATGTCCTTAAGAAATTTAGCATAGGAAGGGACTTATTGGATGGCATCAAGAAGTGGCACACTTATCTTCACTTGATTAAATATCTCAATTATCTTGTCCATGTGTGGATTTTGCTTGTTGTTTTTCAGCCTATTAGGAAATGGTACTATAGGCTGGTGCACCTGACTGGCTGACTTATCTTTTTCAGATTCGTCAGAATTGGAAGGATTTGGATTAGATGAGGTGGATGCTTGATTGTGGTTGTGCTGAATGGGATGGGTTGGTGTTGACACTTGATTATCAACTCTCTTTCCTGACCTCAATGTATGAACTGCATTACATTGATTTAATGAATTATCCTCAGCCAAATGAGCTTGTTGAGAATTCCTCGGATTGGTTATAGGCTGACTAGGCAGGGTACCCTTCTGTCTCTCATTCTATGGAGTGGCTAGTTGACTCATTTGAACCTCTAACCTCTGGATAGTTTGCATGAGAGAATCTTGGTTTTTCATATATCTTTCCATGTTTCTTTCAAAGTCAGTCATTCTCCTTTCTAGTTGAGGATTCTGGAAGGAGGATTATGGAGCTTGGTTGGGAAAGTTCTGTTGATAGTTTGGAAAGTTAGGTGGATGGTTGGGAGAATTATTATGAAAATTGGAGAAGTTGGGTTGATGATTGGAAGAATTATTACCATGATGGAAGTGGCTAGCATGATTTGATCGTGAATGGTCATTGTTATTTTGGCTCCATGAGAAATTAAGGAGATTTCTCCAGCTAGGATTGTACGTTGGTGCGTAAGGATTGTTGTTCGGCCTTGAAAGGCCGCATTCATCGGTTCATGGTATTGTTGCTGAGCCTGAAACACAGGGCACTCCTCGAACACATGATTCATGGCTTGACAGTAAGTGCAGCCCGGGGTTGGAAATTGGTTTGGGCTGACTTGATTGACTGAACTTGGTTCCTTCATTTCTAGAGCTTCCAGTCTTCTAGCCAGGTTAGCTAACTTAGCCTCATTAGCGATGGATGATTCGATAGAATGGAGACCTCCTTTTGAAGAGATGGAGTTAGGATTCCTAGAGGTCTCACTAGTGGGTTCCCATTGGATGGTCTTCTCAGCTAGATTTTCATACAAATCCCATCCTTCATTTTCATCCTTCTGCAAGAAACCCCTTGGCACATACTTTCTAAGAGGGTTTTAGTGGAATAATCTAAACCGTCATAAAGAATTTGGCATTGTCGCCATTTCTCTATTCCATGATGTGGACATTGGACAAGGAGGTCTTTAAAGCATTCAAAGTACCTTCAGAACGGTTCACTAGGTTCTTACTTGAATTGCATGATCGTCTTCCTAATGAGAGCGATTTTATGAATTGGATAGAATTTCTTAAAGAAGACCTTGATGAAACCATCCCAAGATGTGATAGAACCGGCCGCTAAGCTGTAGAGCCACTTCTTTGCTAGGTCCTTAAGTGCGAAAGGGACAAATCTCAACCTGATAGCATCGTCTACAAGGTGTGATAAGGTGTGGGATTTTCATCATTAGACATACTTCCTCAAATTCTCTTATGAAGAAGTAGGCATCTTTGGACTCTAAGCCATGAAACTTGGGCAGTGTGTTGATGAATTGAGACTTGAGCTCAAAATTATATTCACCAACCGATGGAAGTAGAATGCAAGATGGAAGTGAGGTTCTAATGGGATAGAACCTATCCTGCAATGATGTTGATTGAGCCATTATCGGATTTGGTCTTGGTTCAAACTTGGGTGGTGATGTGTTTCTAGTCAACCTAGATGAATTTGGGTCTCTTGACCATACTTGCATACACAAAAACAATCACAATCACAATCACAAACAAGTTTACCAACAGTCAACAAGAGTAATCAACCAAGCCTAGTCTAAGGTAACATTGACCTAGAAACTCCTAACTAGTTGATTGTCCACAGGAGGTAGAATATAGACTTCGACCACAAGCTAATAAGCCAGGTCAGGGCAAAATTGGTGGGAGGTTATCCGTCAAAGATGTTCCTTAATTAAGTAACCACCAATCTTCGGGCTTTCGGCCCTCAATCCCCTTCCTAGACACTGATTTGGCAGGAGTCAATTTCCAACACCTTCCCTCTTTAGAATAATCTCCTAGTGAGTTCGAAATATCCCTAAGGCCAACGTCTATTAGATTTTACTTAGGCTTAGGTTGTGCGTGCTTGGAGATGGTTTGTGGGCTAAGGAAGGGTAATGACTTTCCCACCTTATCTTGAATTGGGTTTTGCCCTTAGAGTTAATTATGCAAAGTGTGGAAGATATAGAAAAGTAACATTCAAAAGCAATATCACCCAAGAATGCTTCATAAACTATATGCTATGCATACGTACCTTTTCTCCAGCTCTCTTCAATAGTAATTGTAAAGTAAACGTAATTAGACAAATGCCTAGAATACAAGTCTAAACATTTTTTTAAGCAATTAACAATCACTCAAATTACTGTTGGATAAAAATAGGGATGGTGGATAGCAGAAATAGCACAAATATAACATACAAAAACTTAAATTTTTGCGAGCAATATGTCCTGCAAAAAAGAGTTTTTAGTAGTCCAATGAATTTTTCAATTTTGTTTTTGCAACGCAATTTCTTGAAATTCTGTTTCCTACTTTCGAGAGTAGGGGCACAGAATTTGCAAGTCGTCTCTTGCAAAGCTTGAATGCTAGATCTGAATCTTCAAGTCCCTGAAACAACACACAAAACTTGTTAGAAAACAAATACACCGTTCCCTCCCCGACAACGGCGCCAAAAATTGATTGCTGAAATTAAAGAACAATCAAAGAGTTAAGAGTTTACCGTGTAGCTTGTGGCTAACGGGTCGTGTCCACGAGGAGGAATGCGATGGAAGCTTTTCGGTGAATCATTTAGAAACAAAGAATTGTGTTCGTTTTTTAATGGAAAAGAGAATGGAAAGAAAGAGATGATTAAAAGAGAAATTGCAACTTTAGAAAAGGCTTTGGAGAAGGTGATTTAAAAAGCTTGAAAATTGTTTTGTTGATTATAATAAGGAAGAAAATCTGGGCTCACTATCTCACTACTCGATTGTTCATTCTTCTATTGAAATCCTAAGTGCCTCAAATTGATCATAGGCAAAACTTAAAGTTGATTTTTAGAAAGTTTGAAGTAAAGCACATAAGATGGTTGGAAGAGTTCAATCTTTTCTTTGAATAATCGTTTAGAATCGAATATTAAATCATCAAGTGATAGATAGTAAAAAATGCATAATTGTCATCACATTTACTATCACATTTTCATATTTATTCATATAATCATACACTATTACTAATATTTTGTTATTTAATGTGTGCAGGCCTTGAGTGTTTTTAAATAAAGAATAAAAGACTAAATGAAGCCCAAAAGCCCATGTCCAAGCCCATGTCTAAGCCCAAGTGCAAAAGTGCAATTACAAAATGTCAAAAGTGCAAATACAAAGTGCAAATGTTGCAAATACTAAAAAGAGGGAAAGGATAGAATTCTATTCAAACCTAAATACTTGGTGGATGAGGATAAATAAGAGTGCAAGGATGAAATTCGTTTTGGAAGAGATTTGGATTTAGGTTAACTTGATTTCTAAGTTATCCCGAAATCTCAAATTAAAGAGTCGAGATGTCAGATCCAGATGGATATGCCCAGGTGGACGGACCAGATGAGGCCACGTCCGAAAGCGCGCGGCCAGGGATAATGCTTTGGCCGCGGAAACGCGGCGAGAGCCGCGTTTCCGCGGCCGTATGGATGAGGATGGCAACCAGATTTTGAGGTTGTGTTTCACCGGGACTCTACTTCCTTCTGAGCCTATAAATACCCCTGCAGACGCAACAGAGAGGGGCATTCAGAGACGAGGAGATTAGGGTTTTCTTTAGCTTTTCCTTAAATTTCTGCAATTTGTAATTTCGTTTTAAGCACATTGTGGAGAAGAAGGAGCTTTGTATTGGAAGACATTTTTTCGAATAAAGGTTACCTCTTTTGCCATTTAATTCTTGTCAGTTAATTTTGTTTCTTTTTTCTGTGATCTCTTGATTTTAGTTTTTGATCTGTGATCTCTTGATTCGTTTTGTTTTTCCTTCTTTCACAATTCTTCTCATTAAGTAAAATAAAAAAATAAATAAATAAATAAAAAGGATGTCTAACTAATTCTTAGTGTGGTTTGCTGATCTCTTAAGCAACCCTAGTGCAGTTTAGGAATTGAATAGATTGATGATCAATTTTTAGAAACCCTAGGTCTAAGATTGCCTTTCTTGAAGATTAAATTGATAGCTAGATTTCTTAATCTAGATTGCACACTTAAACAACTCTTCATAACTTCATACTTAAATACTTAGACAGCATAACTTTAAGATAACACTTTTCTTATGCTGTACTTAGAAGTTAGGATGAATCTTTGTTGAGTTTTTGGTAATGCAAACTAGTAGATTCTAATATCAACTTTTCTTGCTTGAATCTTTTTTAATAAACCTGAGGTAAAGCATATGTATCTCAAGATGACATTCAACATCCAAGACTTGCATTGTGGGTTGTGGTAGAAGATCAGTAAAACCATACCTCTTTAATCATATATATCTCAAATCTAATCCCTCCTTTGTCTTATTTGAAGCATACAGAGAAATCGTCCGAAAAGCTTGCATCACATCCTTCCTTGTAGATCGACCCGCTTTGGCCCTTACTGCAGCGGATATCATTGAGACTGAGAATCCTAACTTTATTCTTTTTCTTTACAAACTCTTAAATCTCAATCATCAAGCGCTAAGAAGCAAGAATAAAGTAAAAACAGTTCAAGAAACGTTATGAAAGAAGTGAGAGTTCAACAATCCAAACCTATCCTCATGTGCCTTCAAGAACACTTTAAAGAAGAAAGGCTTTAATTAAGGCATGAAAATGATTCATTGGGTCTTTTTCTTTAAAACCAGAAGAGAAGAAGAACTAGAGAGAGTTACAATAGTGAGCCCAAAAAACCTTTTTAGTTACTCATGAAAAACAAAGAAAAAAGCAAATAAATAATGCAAGCCATACCGTAAGACGAGTGGAAGAAAAAGCAGCTCGATTCTAGTATTGATGTCACTTCAATTTTCAAGTACAAGAACTCGATTCCTCTCTCTCACAAGTGTTTATGCTGGACTACAAATTGAAAAACAAAAATACAACTTTTGTGCTATCTAAGAAGAGCCTAAATCCTTAGAAAATAAACACAAATTCTAATCCTAATCTTCTCTCCTTTTTCCTCTGTTGAAACTGGCATTTATTGGGAAAAACCAGAGGAGGGAGATCCCGGGAAGACTGGGGAAGCAAACGCTCCCCCAACAGAGTTCAACAAGCCGTGAAAACGCGGCTAGGACTGCTTTTTCGCGGCCCTGGTGTGGCTAGGTGGCCACACCCAACTGGTGGAGATCTCTGGTTTGATGATTTGCCCGTATCTTCTGTTGGTTTTCTTGTTTCTACTCCAATAGTTGACGAAACAGCCTTTGATTGTGTGGCTTCAATCGCTCGATTCAGGGAGGATTCTTCTCAACCTCTTGATATGCCAAGATTTTGTCCTAATTTCTTTATTTCAAATTTATTCTGAATTAAATCAGAATTTAGTGGGCTTTTGGGCTTGTTTCTCTTTTCTTTCTTTTAGCACTTGGGCCTACATTTAACAAAGAAAAAAGAAGACTTATTAATAGGATTTATTAGCTAAAAAGTATGGTAAGGTGGCAATGTAAATGCAATATATGTGACTAATCATTGGGAAGCAAGAGTGCTTGTAATAGAAGGTGACAATCTATGAAAGGTGCTCTCTTAACTTATCTTTGTTTTCTTCTCAAACTCCTTTTATATGTTTAGCTAATTTTCTCTCATGGCAACTAACTACTAACCGCTAACTTGCTAACATCTTACTTGATAATCCACATGAATCTAATACCCTCTACTTGGCCTTGCTCTTGCAAGAGCCATTGATGGCTCATGATGATGGATCTAACACTCTAACATCTAAATCTCTAAAAAGCTAACATTACTTTATTTCATGCTTGCTCTTATTAGGTTTTGATGATTTAAGTGTAGCTTGCACTTGTTGGTTGAATTTGGATGTGAAAGTTAACATATGAGCCATGCTATGTAAAACTCTTGAGCCAAGGACTAGTGATGGCCAATGATACATGTGAGGCAACTATCACTAAGAGGTTAGCATGTTAGCGGAGTCATTAGTAGTTAGTAGCCATGGGTTTTTTTTATCTTTTTACTTTATTTTAAAAATATATCAAAAATCACAAATATCTTATCTTCTATGTTTCCCACTGATTAGTCTCTAATTTTGCATAATTTTCATCACATCTCACATTTATTTGATAAATAAATTATGCTAATAATACCTTGCTTGCTTGATCCTAGGTCAATGGTGTTCACATGAAGAAGAAGACCCAAATCACCATTTATTTGGTGATTAAAGGGGTATTAAAATAGCTATTGACCTAAAGAGCTGGTTCTGTCAAAACCAGGGGCGCCAAACCAGAAACCGGCAACTTTATCCGACAGGGCGACAACCAGACAACGCACGACAGGCGGCGCCGCGCGCGCGGCCAAGGTATTGCGGCGGAAACGCGGCTTTTGCCGCGTTTCCGCGGCAATACGGCGGAGTCGCGCGCGCCGTTTGCGGTCACTTCTTGTCCCCTGCGTCCCTGTTTTCCTGATGCCTATAAATACCCCCCTGGGGTTTCAGAGCAAGCAGATCCAGAGTTAGGAGTAGTTTTGATTTCCATGTTGTAATTTAGTTTAGGTTAGGTTAGTTTCTCTTCTTCTTCCTCCATTGTAATTTTCATTTTGTAGATCTTGTATTAGGGAGAGAGAGTGGTACATGTTGGGAAGCAAGAGTGCTTGTAATTGAAGGTGACAATCAATGAAAGGTGCTCTCTTACCTTATCTTTGTTTTCTTCTCTCTAATCTCTTTTACATGTGTAGCTAGTCTTTTCTCTCATGGCTCTAACTACTAACCACTAACTAGTCTTACTTCTTTATGATAATCCACATGAATCTAATAGCCTCATTTTGGCCTTGCTCTTGCAAGAGCCATTGATGGCTCATGATGATGGATCTAACACACTAACTTCCTAACCACTAACAAGCTAACACTACTTTACTTCATGCTTGCTCTTATGGGTTTTGATGATTTAAGTGTAGCTTATACTTGTTTGTTGAGTTGGGTTGTAAAGAGTTACATATGGGTCATGCTTTGAATAGCTCTTGAACCAAGGACTAGTGATGGCCAATGATACGTGTGAGGCAACTATCACTAAGAGGTTAGCGTGTTGGTGGAGTCATTAGTAGTTAGTGCCGTGAGTCTTCTTTCTCTTTCATTTATTTTAGACATAAAAACAAAACTACAAAAACCATTCTTTTCTATGTTTCCCACTTCTTCGTATTTCACCGTAACTCTCTTTTCATTCTTTCCTTTCTTTTCTTTTCATTCTTTAAAACTTTGAAGAACTTTTAACAAACATGTGAATCAACCAGTAAAGTTTCTATCGCTTCCCGTCCTTGTGGATACGACCCGTATAGCCACTTTGCTACTACGGAAGAATCGCAAAAGCAGTAACTTCGACCCACACTTCCATCTTTTATTTTAGTACTTGCTTTTATCGCGACCAAATTTTGGCGCCGTTGCCGGGGATGGGAACGGTTTGATTTCACAAGTTTGCTAACTTTTCTTCTTTGTTTTTTGGTGTGCAGGTTAAAGTTTTAGCATTGCGGAAGTCCACACTTGCTCAAGTGTGGTCGGGTAATTCTTGTATATTTTTCTGCTGCTAATTTTTGTTTATATTACCTGTGCACTGTAAATAATTGTAAGAATTAAAATACGGTAATTGGATGCTTTAAAGTGGTTTAGACATTTGCATCTAGGCACGTGTCAATTTTCATTCCAATATCCTGAATTTTATTCTTTTGTTATTGTGATATTGATAGGAGGTGTATATATGGCATTGCATATAGTATAGGACAAACACTTCAGTGATTTACTCGCTTTTTTGTGTTCATCTTATCTATATTGCACACTTGCACAAATTTAACTTAAGGGCAAAACCCAAAACAAGATAAGGTGGGGAAGTTATTACCCTCCCTTGGCCCAAAAATCACCTCCCCACTCACACAACCCAAGCCTAAATAAAACTTGCTAGACGTTGGCCCCTAGGGACATCTCGGACTCATTTAGGAGATTGACCTAAGGGGAAAGTTGTTAGAATTTGACTCTTGCTAAATCGGTGTCTAAGGTTGGGGATTGAGAGGCGAAACCTCGAAGAACGGTGGTTTGGCATAATTAGGCCCGTTGCTCCGGCACGGATACCTCCCACTGTCTTGCCCCTACCTGGCCGATTAACTTGTGGTCAGCTTCCGACAACAGACCCCCCGTGGACAGTCTAACCAGTTAGGAGTCGTCTAGGTCTAAGTCAACCCTAGCATAGGCTTGTTTTCTTCTTCTTTTTCTTTGTTTGTTTGTTTGTTTGTTTTTCTTTTTTTGTATACTGTGATATGGATTTTAATAACAACAATTCTTTCAATTATAATATGAATCCATATTTCACTCCGACCTCATTTGACTCGGATAACTCTGACCCGGCAATGTACAACATGAACCAACCAGATATGCCGGGTTGGGATTATCAGAATCAATATGACCCATATCCCCAACCATATGATCCTAATTTTCAAAATAATTTCAACTCTTCACAGAGTTCATGGGGATTCACCTACCCCGAGTCAAATTTTCAACCATCTTGTCCACAATTTTCACAATATTTATTCCCCAATTTTGATTCATATACTCCTTGTCCTGAACCACCAATTGAAGAAAAATCATCATTGGAAAGGAGTATGGAAGAGTCCCTACAACAAATGCAAAATTTGCTTAATTCACAAATCTTCCCACATCAAACTCCACATCCTCCTTTTCTAGAGAATCGAATTGAAGAAGAATCTGAGCTAGAAAAGCGTTTGAAGACTTTTGTGATAGAATGCAAAACATGTTGGACTCATCCTCTCAACCAAATTTTCAAGAGTCATACTCATCTTTTCCAGTCTCATCACTTCAAAATGAACAAACTTCAACACTGGGATTGAGTATGGAACCCTTGCGTGAGTTCGAGCAGCAACCGCAAAATCCGATGGACTCACAATTTCACCACAATTTCCAAAATAACCTTCCATACTCAGATTTTCAAGAACCAATTACAAAGAGTATGGAAGGCATGATTCCGAATCCAAATTCTGTTACACGGCCTATCAGTAAGTTAGATTCACTTTTGAGCGAATTGATCAATGAGAGCGAGGAAAGCCTTTCTTGTCAAACTTTGACCAATTCCTATATCCCTAGCTCTACTGATTGGACCCATGAATCATGTCATTTTGGAAATCCAACTTCAATTTCAGAACATGCATTTGAACTTGACCATGCTCCAAGTTATGAAAATCGCCTGGACATTCTGGCAAGTTATCCCTTTCCTGAAATTGAAATCGAACCTGACTGTGATCCTGAACCTCATGTTAGTAATTCCATTTCGCTTTTTAACTCAATAATGACCCCGGTATCTTTACCAGATTTTTTCTCTATTCCGGAGTCAACGTTGAATCCTGTACCAGTACACCGTGAAATGGAATCACCAATCTCTCATGATCACACCTCATTCATGGGGACAGTGTGTGAACATCAATTCTTTGGTCTGGACTCTATTTTTGAACCAATTTCGACTCTCATTGTTGACTCTCGACTTGATCTGAGTCAACTTCCCGAGTCAGAATCGGTTTTTGTTCCTGTTCCATTTGAGTCCAAATCAATCATCTCTCAAAATCACACTTCATTGTTGGACAAGAATATTGAAGAAAATGACTCAGTAATTATTTTTGAAATTTGGAAATTAGATGGGGATAAATTTTTAAATAAGATCATTCAATCCATCATTTCTTTCTGGGGTCATATTAGAGAGGTCCTTGGTGGATTTCTGGATGATCCACGATATCTTGATTGGGTCGCAACACTTGGCCCAATCCGACCACCTCCAGAACCACCCCCTTGAGGTAATCTTCCTTCCCTCTCCATTTATTTCATGTCTATACACATTCACGATGCATTGAGGACCATGCATGAGATAAGTGTGGGGAGGGTTTACTAACGTAGCTAGTTTTATATTTTCTTTCTTTTACACTTCTTTTATACTTCTTTTTACTTAAAAATAAATAAAAAAAATAATAAATAAAAAATTTCTTTTCTTTTTACAAAACTTTTTGAAACAAGAGAAATAGTTTTGATCCATTTTAAGAAAATTAAGATTATCTTAGGAATTAGGAAGACCTAAAATTATGAAATTTTAAACCAAGTCAAAATATAGATCTTGTCTAAATTATAGGATAAGAAAGTAAAATTGAAAAGATAATTTGATCTTGAATTTTTTGCCTTAGATTTATGCACTTCACACTTACACAATTTTTGGGATTGAAACAAAGACTAGAAATGCCATAAAAATATATATATATAAAAAAATAAAAAAATAATTTTTTCAATAAAAACCACTCATTGAAGTTGGGTAATTATGCCTCAGGAAGCATGATTATTCATACCTAAAACGGTGGACAAAAATCAAATAATCCCCTTTAGTTTTGTGGCCTTATTTACTCGAGTCCTTAAGTCCGAGGGATGTTTTCTCATCTGGTGCCCTAAGACCATCTGGTTTGGGAGTCACCGGCTAAAGGCTCACTACCCGGGTAGATAAGAAAGCCTAAGAAAACTAAGAGAAAAAAAATAATAATAAATAAATAAATATATATATTAAATAAATGGCATGAAAGTTAGAGTCGATATCCCAAAAACTTTCACTGTTCACAAAGTGCATATTTTTCTAAGAATTTTATGAAAGATCAAAGAGTCAATTCAATTTTAAATTCTTACATTTAATTTATCACAAGATTTTTTGCATTCTGACTTAGTTTAAGAAAGAACAATTTCTGGTTAACCTATGACCTTAGATCACTTATATTTTCACAAAAATACTTCAATACTTTTCTCTAATTTAAAATGCGTTTTCAAAAATACTAACATTTAATTTCTTTCTTTATGGATTTTGTGGGTGTAATCCGCTGAAAACCCTCAGGAGACAAAACTCCTCCTCTAAGGGGAACTTAGAGGTTTAACGGCTTGTTGCACATGCTCAGTGCAATCGCGTCACCTGCGAAAGTGGTGTAATAATTTTCTTAGGTTTTTTTTATTTTGCTCGGGACGAGCAAAAGATAAGTGTTGGGGTGTGATTAGTCTCTAATTTTGCATAATTTTCATCACATCTCACATTTATTTGATAAATAAATTATGCTAATAATACCTTGCTTGCTTGATCCTAGGTCAATGGTGTTCACATGAAGAAGAAGACCCAAATCACCATTTATTTGGTGATTAAAGGGGTATTAAAATAGCTATTGACCTAAAGAGCTGGTTCTGTCAAAACCAGGGGCGCCAAACCAGAAACTGGCAACTTTATCCGACAGGGCGACAACCAGACAACGCACGACAGGCGGCGCCGCGCGCGCCGCCAAGGTATTGCCGCGGAAACGCGGGTTTTGCCGCGTTTCCGCGGCAATACGGCGGAGTCGCGCGCGCCGTTTGCGGTCACTTCTTGTCCCCTGCGTCCCTGTTTTCCTGATGCCTATAAATACCCCCCCTGGGGTTCCAGAGCAAGCAGATCCAGAGTTAGGAGTAGTTTTGATTTCCATGTTGTAATTTAGTTTAGGTTAGGTTAGTTTCTCTTCTTCTTCCTCCATTGTAATTTTCATTTTGTAGATCTTGTATTAGGGAGAGAGAGTGGTACATGTTGGGAAGCAAGAGTGCTTGTAATTGAAGGTGACAATCAATGAAAGGTGCTCTCTTACCTTATTTTTGTTTTCTTCTCTCTAATCTCTTTTACATGTGTAGCTAGTCTTTTCTCTCATGGCTCTAACTACTAACCACTAACTAGTCTTACTTCTTTATGATAATCCACATGAATCTAATAGCCTCATTTTGGCCTTGCTCTTGCAAGAGCCATTGATGGCTCATGATGATGGATCTAACACACTAACTTCCTAACCACTAACAAGCTAACACTACTTTACTTCATGCTTGCTCTTATGGGTTTTGATGATTTAAGTGTAGCTTATACTTGTTTGTTGAGTTGGGTTGTAAAGAGTTACATATGGGTCATGCTTTGAATAGCTCTTGAACCAAGGACTAGTGATGGCCAATGATACGTGTGAGGCAACTATCACTAAGAGGTTAGCGTGTTGGTGGAGTCATTAGTAGTTAGTGCCGTGAGTCTTCTTTCTCTTTCATTTATTTTAGACATAAAAACAAAACTACAAAAACCATTCTTTTCTATGTTTCCCACTTCTTCGTATTTCACCGTAACTCTCTTTTCATTCTTTCCTTTCTTTTCTTTTCATTCTTTAAAACTTTGAAGAACTTTTAACAAACATGTGAATCAACCGGTAAAGCTTCTATCGCTTCCCGTCCTTGTGGATACGACCCGTATAGCCACTTTGCTACTACGGAAGAATCGCAAAAGCAGTAACTTCGACCCACACTTCCATCTTTTATTTTAGTACTTGCTTTTATCGCGATCACCCACTTCTTTGTATTTCACCGTACTCTTCTCTTTCCATTCTTTGTTTTTCTTTTCTTTTGATTCTTTTAAACATTGAAGAACTTTTAATACACACGTGAATCAACTGATAAATCTTCTATCACCTCCCGTCCCTGTGGATTCGATTCGTTTTAGCCTCTATGCTATAACGGAAGTATTGAGGAAGCCAAAGCACACACACTTAAATCTTGATTTTAAAACATACACTTTTCGTGCGCGATTTTCCCCCGATCACCCATAAACCCTTAACAAGGCCGCATAAACGCGGCTTGTTGAGTCTGCTACTGATCTGTTTTTGTGCAGGGCTGCTTAATATTGCTTAAATTATTTACTACAGTTGATAATTTCTCTATTTGATAACCCTACATTTTCTAATAAATTAACAGTAGCTTATTAGTTGATTAACTTTAAAAAATTTTAGATTCTTGCATTATAGGCATACATCTATTTAAATTTTTTTAATTTTTGTTGAAGAGTGATGGAGACCAGGTACGTTCGCATTACATAGAGAATAGGAAGCACCCTTTGCTGATTTACTGCTTTTGAGTGAATTCTTTTCTATGTGTTTGTACACGTGCGCTAATACATCTTAAGGACAAAAGTGCTAAATAACATAAGGTGGGGACATTATTACCCTTCCTTGGCCTACAAACCGTCTTCTTTGCACTCACAACCTAACCTTAATTTAAAATTAACTAGACGTTTGCCCTAGGATTAGTCAGACTCACTAAGAGATTGACTAAAGGAGAAAGTTGTTAAATTAACTCTTGTCAAACCGGTGACTAGGTAGGGGATTGAGAGGCGAAACCTCGAAGGTTGGTGCTTTGATGTAATTAGGCCCATCTTGATGGATACCTCCCACCGATCTTACCACCTATCTAGTCAATTAACTTGTGGTTAAGGTCTTTAAATAGGATTGATTGCTTTTTGTTTTCTAAAATTAGGAGTCGTCTAAATCTAAGCGTACCCTAAAATAGAATTGGTTGCTTTTTGTTTTCTTTTTTGATGAATTAGTTTGAATTGATTGGGCATGTAAGTGTGGTTAAGAGACCCAATTACATCTAGATTGATTAGGACTAAGTCAACACCTCAACCTAACGAACAACGAATGATCATTAAATAAAAAATAAAAAAATATATTCCCCATGGCCTATCCAAATTCATTTGGATACAATTCATTTTATAGGTCAAATCCATCTATTCATCCACCAACCTCTTTTCCGAATTTTCATCCCCAACCAACCCTCTCATCTTTTACATCTTATCATATCATTTGGTGCAATTATTATAATAATACATCTCATTCTTCGGAATAGCTTCCCTTGATAGGGTATTCGTCAGGACAAGGTCCAAATCAGTTTAACATATTTCAAGAACCTACGAGCGAACCCTATCCATCACATCAATTAGAATTCAACAATAATCATAAGGAGGACACACAACTTCACACCAAATGCTAAGTTACAATGTTTCACACTGGGCCCACCTAGAGATGATGGCTAATAAGTTAGCATTTGAGCAAGACGAGGATTCTTTTTCTACTCAATCTGTTCTTAATCCAAAACCAAATTGACCGATGTCAATTCAGAGACACATTAATCGAGATATATTGAAAAAAGTCTAAAGTGGTAAACCCATGTCAATTCTAGATCATATTCATCTTCATGAAGAAAACGAGTTCAATAATGAACCCGATGAGGAAGTATGCGAATTAAATGACTTTCATTGATATCGAGACAAACTGATTAGAGAACAGTTGGCCGAATATTCACCTCGTTGGAAGCAAGTTGAGTTGTATAGTGAAGATAAATGTAATGATGAATCTTTGTATTTGGTTGAAGTGTTTCAAGATAATTTGAATACAATATACCTTCCAAGAAAACAGTTGAATTAAATTGTGAGAATGTTTGTGAAGACGATGAGCCTTTATTTCTTGATATATTATTTAAGGATGAGTGCGATCACAGTGGTTAGAAAACATGTCTGGAGGATGCTAGTTCTTATTGAGAGAAGGAAGCTTGATTTAAGTATCTTTACATTCAATGAACCAACTAATGATCAATCGTTTGAAAATAAAACTCATGAACCTCAAATTAACAAAAGCTTTAAAAACCCCTTTAAAGATGAACCTAACTGTTTTGATGAATCGATTAGTAATGGATTGGTTAGTTATATACCTCCGAATGATATGGTTAATTTAAGTCTTGAGGAGATGTATGAGGACAAGCTCAAAATTCTAGGTATTCATATTGTTTATGTGCCAACTACAATGTATAACCAGGATGAATTTTTGAAAAGGGGTGGAGGGAAGAAAAGCAGGATGAAGTTAAGGAAAGAAATGAACAAGTTGGAGAGTATGAATACATAGCTGACAAAAAGATTAACTTCTCCAATTTTACCACTAAAAATGATACATTGGAATAATGGAAAGCGAGCTCGAGGGAAGAAACTGCGAAAATTGGTAACATCACCTCTCTTACACTTTATTTCATGCATTCATACATTTCATTCATACATTGAAGACAATGCAAGAGATAGGTGTGTGTTTACACTCTAAAAAAGACAAGCTCTTGAGTAGCACTTCAACTGATCTGAACAACATCTACACTCGGCGTTATTTACAAAAGTCAGAGTCATGGACGAGTTGATAACCAGGTTTATCCCCACTTCAGAGGCCACAGTAGGCCTATAAGGCTAGGTCTGTTCAAACACCTAGCCTTGCATGAGGCCAAAATGGGGCTAATTTCACTCATAGCCTTGTCAAAAGGGCCGAAGCCACTAGCTTCGTACGAAGCTTCAATCAGCCCCGCTGAAGGCTAACCTTAGCTTCGCTGGAAGCCTTTTCACCAACTTCGCTGGAAGTGTAGTTTAGCTCCAATGTAAGCTAACCTTCTAGCTTCGCTCGAAGCTTCACTTAGCTCATCAAATGAGCTAACTTCTAGCCTCACTTGAGGTCTTGAATATAGCTTCGTCGGAAGCTTTTAAGATGAACTTCGCATGAAGCTCTCGCCTAGCTCCGCCACGAGCTTTTCCAGGTCATCAGTTGATCATTCTAAAATCCCACGAGGGATTAATGGGTGAACCCCACAACTTTAATGGGGTTAATGTGACTTTAAGTTGGTGATTACACCTGCCCACTTCGTCCCATATTAAGTGGAGACAATTAAGCCACAATGGCTATCAGTAGCTCGCGCGAACCTCCCAGCTTCGCTTGAAGCTTGCATTTAGCCTCGCAACAAGGCTATTTCAAGCTTCGCGTGAAGTTAACAGA
Organism: Agave tequilana; assembly: GCA_038442645.1. NCBI lineage: Eukaryota > Viridiplantae > Streptophyta > Magnoliopsida > Asparagales > Asparagaceae > Agave > Agave tequilana. The sequence goes on along the minus strand of JAVJIF010011957.1, from coordinate 49,828 downwards.
CTGATTCAGTCTTGCTAAATTCAAGGAGCAGTTACACCCTTATTATTGCTATAAATATCCCCTTGCAAGAGAGAAGAAGGGCTGGGAAAAGATTCAGAGATCTAAGAGACTTTTGGCCCAAAAGTGTCCTCTTGTTTTTAAGCTTTCAAAGCCCCAGACACTCAATTATCTTCCATCCAGGGTCCCAACACGTCTTCTACCTACAGAGGATTTTCAGAATCTGGCGAGAAGAAAATTCTCTTAAGAAGGCTTGAACACCCGACCGATTGCATAGTCAACAGGATAAAGTGATCGCACGTTGATCAGATTCTCATCAGCATACCTTCCTAGAAATCTCAGAGGAGATCTACTTGTAATTTTTTTCTTTAAAGAAATACTTGTAATTTTGCTCCTCGATCCTTTTGTAAATTTTCCTACAAATCAATGAAAAATAAGATGGCGACTCCACTGTGGACTAGAGTCTTCTTTTGCAATGAGGAGATGATGTCGCAATGTAACGGTCAGAGTACTGAACCTATCACCGTCGAAAATTTGGTCATCCATTTTGACCAAGAGAAATTCGAGGAACTCCTCTCTGGGGTGATCTAGTACACCATACATGGATGCACAGAAAGGTCTCCATAGCTAAAGCTCCACCAGTTACAGATCAAAAAGCAGCTCCGACTGAGGCCGTGGCCAAGCCTATGCTAGTCGCGTGCCCGGTTAAGCGAGCCTCGCTCCAATTCCCTTCAGCCTCATCCAAAGCTAAGTTGACATCATGTCAACATGGTGGCCTATGCAAAGCCAAGCAAGTTTCACGCGAACCTAGAACTACTCAAAGTAAGCAAATTTGGAGGGCGAAGCCAAGAGCCCCTCTGCATAAGGCTTTAGGCAATGATGAAGCTTAACCTCGTCTCCCGCGTGAAGAAAAAGGCAAAGTGCCCCTAAGTGTTAACGATGTTGCTTACGCAGCTTCAACACGGGGCACTCAAAGTCCCCTTAGACGTGAGGCTGAATTGGGCACGCGATGCAAAGTTAAACGCGAAGCCTCGTTGGTTTCGCCTAACCAAACAGCTCTTTTTTCCAGCGCTAACTTCGCCCTTTTGAGTGAAGTTAAGGGCGTAGCTTCAAGTGCTGATAGCGTTACTCATGCAGCTTCAGTACCTAAGGGTACTAATAATGTCCTTAGCTGCAAGGTTAAAACTAAAGCATTGTGTAGTGCTAATTACCTTCGCTGCAATTCGAAGATCAAAGCGTCAATATGCGCTAAAAGTGAAGCTACCATGGCTTTGCTCCTAGTGCTTTCTAGCGCTAAGCTCGCACTTGGGGGGAGCTAAAAGATTAGCTTCGTCGACCGAAGCTAATGTTATAGGTGGAGTTGTTTTAACTTCACCTGTAATTAAAGAGAGAAGCTTCAATGCTAGAGTTCTCCAGCTTGAACAACCTAGTACACGACCTCCTCGAGTCTCTGTACTAGACCACTTAAGCTTGGTTGATCTTAATTTATGAGAGTTCTTAACTAACAAATGAAAGTTCTATTGTGAAGAACTAAGCCATACTTCTCCCTCCTGCTGTGAACAAGAAGGGTGTCAGTTGGTGACAGTCCATTCAGTCCATTGCCGACTAGGGCCTGTCCCCGCCACTCATCCATATTAACAGTCAATTTTCAACTGACTATCGATTCAAGCCCCTGTGAAATCTCAGAAAAAGAACGAAGCACAAACATGTCAGATCTTCCCTTAGCATCTGTCAACATGATAGGGAGTGGCGAACCGCTCAGAGCCAGACGAGGGAGACGTGATACTAACTCTCCTTCATTCAGTTCTCCAGATTCAGACTATAGTCCTAATTTGGGCAAAGTCTTAGTAGGACAAGAGGGCTCATTCTGAGGCACAAGGTCCAGGGTAACAATACGCTATAATTATGAACAATCGTCCTCTTCAACTGGGGTGATGTCACCAGAACCACTGAAAAAGTCTCTTCCAATGGTCCGATGATGAGGGAGAAACTAGTGGATATACCTCTTTAGTAACAATTAGCTCTGTGCAAACACGCATAGTGTCGGCTAATATGGCCAACAACAACAATGATGACCTTCGCCAACGGATGAAGGCTCAAGAACAAACTTCCAGGGCACAACAAGAAGCTTTAGAAAATATTTAATAGATGCCAGCTCAGCTCCTGACCAACTGGGAATAACAATGATACCGAGAGCAATCATAATGAGGAGGAACATAATGATGATGAACGGCCTAAAACTGAGAAGTCGAAGGAAAGTTCTTTAATTGATACCAAGGTCATTAAAGGCATCTAGGCTCAAATTGCATCCCTAGTCCAGAGGGACGAGCTGAAGAAGGTAGGTATGACTTACCCTTACCCACTTGAATGGATTCAGTGCCATACCTGCAAAAATTCAAGCTACTTACGTTAGATATGTATGATGGTAAGAGCTCACCGAACCAGCATATCTATTACTTTCGGTCCAAGACTGGTAATGTAATAGATAATAATGCCATCATGGCCAGATTGTTTATAGGTACTCTCAAGAGAGTGGCCTTCAACTGGTTCAGAAGCCTTCCACCAGGTTCCATCAATTCGTGAATCGATTTAGAGACGCGGTTCCTCTCTCGCTTCTGTGAGGATGACACCGAGGTAGCCGTGGATAAACTTCTTTCCATAGTGCAAAAGAAAGGAGAATCGGTCCGTGATTATATATTGAAAGATTCAGAAATCTATCTCTGATGTATCCAGCAGGGATGTGATTGTGAAATGAAAGTAATAAGAATTATCGTGTAGCTTTGGGCTAACAGGTCGTGTCCACGAGGAGGAATGCGATAGAAGCTTTTCGGTGCTTTTGTTAAGTAACAAAGAATGGAGTTGGTATCTTTCTTTATTTTTTTTTATAAATTGAAAAAGAGAATGAAGAGAAGAGAAATGATTAAAAGAAAATTTGTAAACTTAGAGAAGGCTTTGGAAAAGCTGATTTAAAAGCTTAAAGAGTGATTTGTTGTTTTTAATATAAGAAGAAGATCTGGGCTCAGTATCTTTCTACTCAACGATGTGTTCTTCTCTTGAAATTCTTAGTGCCTTAACTTGATCATAGGCAAAAACTTAAGCTTGAGTTTTAGAAAGTTTTAGGCAAAGCAAATAAGATAGTTTGAAAAAGTTAACTCTTTTCTTTAAGAAATCATCTTGAATCGAATGTTAAATCATCAAGTATTGCAACTATGAAATAAAAACAAGTTCAAGAGATATTTTTAAAGGAAGTAGAAGTTTTGAAATCCAAACCCATCCTCATGTGCCTTCAAGAACACTTTCAATGAAGAAAGGCTTAGTTTAGGCATGCATATAATTCATTGGGTCTTTTCATCAAAAACCATTCAAAAAGAAGAGGGATCGAAGAGAGGAACAATAGTGAGCCTAAAAAATGAATTTAGCTACTTATAGAAGATGAAAAATAACACATGAAAATAAAGCAAGACATACCCATGAATTAGAGTGGAAGAAGAGAATGCTTGATCCTTTTATTGATGTCACTTTAATCTTCTGATTACAATCACTCTATTCCTCTCTCTCACTGGTATTTGAACTGAACTACAAATTATGAAAATAGAGATACAAGTTCTATACTATCTAACAAAGAGCCTAAACCTTAAAAATAAAGAGAAAATTTTAAACTAACTTCCGGTCCCTTTTTCTCTGAAAAATACAGTATTTATAGGCAAAAACCAAACAGGGAAGGTCGTATGAAGATAGGGGGAGCGTTTACGAAGATAGGGGGAGCAAACGCTCCCCCAAAAACCCTAAACGGCCACGAAAACATGACTTTTGTCACGTTTCTGTGGCCATGGTGTGGCCAGGTGGCCACACCAGGTTGGAGGGACTCCTTCGTTTAGCGATTCTCTTTTATCTTCTGCTGGTTTTCCCGTTTCAGCTTCCGGATGTATCGAAACAGCCTTTGATCTTTTGGCTTTAACCACTTGATTTGGAAAGATTCATTTTAACCGATTTTTAACCTCTCCTGATTTCCTGATTTTGAATTAATTCTAAATTAAATCAGAACTTGATGGACTTTTGGGCTCGTTTCTCTTTCCTATCCTTTAGCAATTGGCCTGCATTTTATAAAGAAAAATAGGACTTATTAATATGATTTATTTAGATAATAAACATGATAATGTGACAATAAATATGCAATATATGTGACCGATCACACCCCCACACTTATTTTTTGCTCGCCCTCGAGCAAAACATCAAAACTAATCCTAATCAATTATTTGACCACTTTCGCAGGTCACTCGATTGCACTGAGCATGTGCAACAAGCCGTTAAACCTCTAGGTTACCCCTAGAGGACGAGTTTTGTCTGTGAGGGTTTTCAGTGGATTGCACCCACAAAATCCATAAAGAAAGAGAAAAAATGTTAGTATTTTCGAAAGGCATTTTGAAAAGAGAAAATATTTGAAGTATATTTGTCAGCGTTTAAGTAATTTATAAGTTATAGGAATATCAAAATTTTCATTTCTAAACTTAGTCTCTATTCAAAAACATGTCATCAATCAAAGTAAGGAGTCAAATTGTATTTCTCATCTAGTCTATTACTTTACCCTGAGTCATATGCACCATCGTGACCGTGAAGTTTGACTAAGGGTTCTTTAACATTAACTCCTATGCCTTATTTTTATTTATTTTGGGTGGTATTTATTCCTCAATTCCATTAGGCTTTCTAATCTGCCCATGTAACGAACCTAAAATTGGTGACACCCAAACCGGGCAGTCTTAGGGCACCAGGTGAGAAAACACCCCCAAGGACTTAAACACTCTAGCAGACAAGCCCACGAAATTAAGGGTTTTTATTTATAAAATGTACCCCTTTTATGCGTGAATACTTATACTTTATGAGGCACAAATACGCAGCTTAATCAGAGGATTTATATATACAATTTTTTTCAAACTTATCTAATTATCTTTTGCATACTAAGGCTTGCTTAGGCAAAAGCACCTAGCTAATCAATAGTCAGATTTGCATATATACATATACATACATACATACATACATACATATATATATATATATATATATATATATATATATTATATAAGGCATAAGAAATTTTGTCTTTGAACCCTAAGTGTGTAGGTGTATAAAGTGTGCATATTTCTTCAAGGTAATGATCAAGACTAAATTACTTTCATCAATTTTCTTCCTAACCCTGAAAATCAAATAAGTTATCTTATTTTGACCAAGTATAAGAAATCCTAATTATGATTTTTCTATTCCTTAAAATTGACTTAATTTCTTACAAAAAATATATCAAAATATTGTTCTTACCTTTCAAAAAGTTTTATATATATATATTTATATTAGTCATGTTAGAGCCCTCCCCCACACTTATCTCATGCATTGTCCCCAATGTATGAAAAAAATGTATCGATGCATGAAATAAAATATAAAAGAGGAAAGTTACCGATACACTGGGTCAAAAAGACCCACAGGCGTTTCATTTACCGGAACCGATTCCAAGAAAGGTTTAAGGCGTTGATCATTTACCTTAAAGTCATTTCCATTCTTAGTGTCACTGACCTCTATAGCACCGTGTGGAAACACGGTTTTACAACGAATGGCCCAGTCCATCTTGATTTTAATTTTCTTGGAAAAAGATGAAGCCTAGAATTATAGAGTAAGACTTTTTGTCCAGGGACAAAAGTTTTTCTTATGATGTGTTTATCATGAAAAATCTTAACTCTATCTTTAGTGATCTTAGTATTTTCATAGGCCTCATTTCTTAATTCCTCTAATTCGAAAATTTGTAATTTCTGAAGGTCACTGGCCTTAGTCAAATCGAAATTCAACTGCTTGATTGCCCATAAGGCCTGGTGCTCTAGCCCAACGGGGAGGTGGCAAGCTTTATCATAGACTAACCTATAAGGAGACATCCCTAAAATCATCTTGAAAGCGGTCCTGTAGGCCCATAGGGCACCTACAAGTTTAGTGGACCAATCTTTTCGATTTTGGTTCACAGTCTTCTCCAAGATAAGCTTGACTTGTTTATTGGAAACCTCAACCTGCCCAATGGTTTGAGGATGATAAGGTGTGGACAACTTGTGAGTTATGGCATACTTTCGCATAAGAGCTTCAAAGGATCTATTGTAAAAGTGAGTGCCATTATCACTGATGATAGCACGAGGGGTTCCAAAGCGTGAGAAAATGTTCTTTTTTAAAAACTTTATGACAACTTTGTTATCATTAGTTCTACTAGGAATGACTTCTACCCACTTGGACACATGTCCACAGCAACCAATATGTATTGGTTTCTAAATGAATTAGGAAATTGACCTATAAAGTCGATGCCCCAAACATCAAAGAGTTCTATTTCTAGAATTGGGTTGAGGGGCATCATATCTCGTTTTGAGATCCTTCCTACCATCTTGCATCAAGGCACGTCTTGCAAAATTCATAAGCATCTTTGAATAAAGTGGGCCAATAGAATCCACTTTGTAGAACTTTTTTAGCAGTCTTGCAGGGACCAAAGAGTCCACCGCATGCAAGTTCGTGACAAAAGGATAGAGCACTCTTAACCTCCTCATCGGGATTGCATCTCCTAATAATTTGGTCAGAATAGTACTTAAAAATATACGGTTCCTCCCAAAAGAAATACCGGACTTGGAATGAGAACCGGTATATATCGTTTTTAGACCAATGAGACGGAGTTTGATTTGTGACTAAGTAATTCACTATATCAGCAAGCTAAGGTTCCCTAAAGATAGCTAAAAGATTTTCATCAGGAAAGTCCTCATTTATGGGCAATTCGTTGCATGGAGAATTTGGGATACGAGAGAGATAGTCAGCAATGACATTTTCTACGCCTTTCTTGTCTCGAATCTCGAGATCAAATTCTTGAAGGAGGATCCAATGAATAAGTCGGGCCTTGGCATCCTTCTTTATCATGAGGAACCTAAACGCAGAATGATCGGTAAAAATAGTGGTTTTGGACCCTAGTAAGCAGGGATGAAATTTCTCTAAGGCAAACACTACTGCCAAGAATTCCTTCTCAGTAGTCGTGTAGTTCAATTGAGCATCGTTGAAAGTCTTACTAGAGTAATAAATCACGTGCTGCTTGTTATCAATGCGTTGTCCTAGGACAACGCCTATAGTAAAATCAGAAGCATCGCACATGATTTCGAACGGCTTAGACCAATCCGGAGCAGATATGATTGGTGCAGAAATAAGCACTCTCTTAAGCTTCTCCCAAGAATTCATACATTCAACATCGAAAGTGAAGGACACGTCCTTAGCTAACAGATTAGTCAAGGGTCTAGCAATCTTGCTAAAATCCTTGATAAATCTTCGGTAAAAACCGGCGTGTCCTATAAAGGATCGAATATCCTTCACGCTTTTGGGCATGGGAAGCTTAGCAATAACCTCAATCTTGGCTCTATCCACTTCAATTCTCTTCTTGGAGATTTCATGACCCAAGACAATTCCATGTTTTACGATGAAGTGTCATTTCTCTCAGTTCAGTGTCAATTTTTTTCTCCGCACAATGTTGGAGGATAAGTTCTAATTGGTGGAGACATTGAGTGAATGAATCTCCGTAAATGAAGAAATCATCCATGAAGATCTCTAAGAATCGTTCTACCATATCAGAAAAAAGACTCAACATGCAACGTTGAAATGTTGCTGGGGCATTGCACAAGCCGAAAGGCATTCGACTATAAGCAAATGTCCTAAATGGACATATGAACGTAGTTTTTTCTTTGTCCTCAGGAGCAATAGGAATCTGATTATACCCCGAGTAACCGTCCAAGAAAAAGTAATACTCGTGGCCCGCCAAACGTTTAAGCATTTGATCATTGAAGGGAAGTGGAAAATGGTCCTTACGCGTTGCAGCATTAAGTTTCCTATAGTCAATGCAAACTCGGATCTTCGTAGGAAGTCGAGTTTGGACCAACTCTTTGTTCTCATTTTCCACTACAGTGAAACCGGATTTCTTTGAAATCGCGTGGACAGGACTGACCCATTGGCTATCAGAAATGGGACATTATCCCATTGTCTAAGAGTTTCACAATTTCAGCGTGAACAACCTCTTACATTATAGGGATTAACCTACGCTGCGGGTCTCTTTTAGGTGTGGCATCTTCACTGAGATGAATACGATGTTGAACGATGGTTGGACTTAATTCCTTTATATCAGTCATAGTCCAACCAATGGCTTCCCTATGTTTTCTTAGAATTGCTTTAAGATCTTCTTCTTGCCCGTTATTTAAATGGGAGGCTATGATGACAAGAAAGGTCTCTTGTTTGCCTAGATAGACGTACTTGAGATGCGCAGGTAAGACTTTCAATTCTAAGGAAGAGGAAGGCTCACTGGAAGGATGAGTTAAATTAGTTGGCTCCATATTTGGTGAAATAGGGTTCGAAGCCCAATTCACAGCAGACTCAAAAACCTGATCAAGATTAAAGTCATCAGATCTAACCCGAAGTCACACTCAGTTTCTAATTCCAATTCTTCCCTGTATTCACTTATTAAGTTCTCTATGAGATTGACTTCAAATGTTTGGTCCTCAACATCATGGGGTTGTTTTCCGAGGTTGAAAACATTGACTTCTCTAGTCATGTCCCCAAAGGTTAACCTCATGGATCCATTCCTACAATTAATGATGGCATTGGCAGTAGCAAGGAATGGTCGTCCTAGGATAACAGGAGTTTGAGTCCTAGGATTGGACACAGGTTATGTCTCTAGAACTATGAAATCAACGGGGTAAATAAACTCCTCGACCCAGATAAGGACATCATTAATTTTCTCCTTTGAAACTTTAATTGAACGGTCAGCCAGTTGGATAGTGACTCGAGTTGGACTAAGATCACCCAACCCGAGTTGTTGATAAACTAAGAATGGAAGCACGTTGATACATGCTCCCAAATCAAGAAGTGCACGACTAATCTCGGCTTGTCCTATGGTGCAGGCAATGGTGGGACAACCTGGATCCTTATACTTGACAGGGATCAGACCCGACAGTAGCTCACTAATGTTAGTAGCTAAGAAGACCTTTTTGGGTATATGAGTCTTTCTCTTCTTGGTGCACATGTCCTTAAAAAATTTAGCATAGGATGGGACTTGTTGGATGGCATTAAGAAGTGGCACATGTTGGCCCAAAGGCCCATCACTCTAGTTTTGATGATGATTAACTCATGTAGTTATATTACTAATGATCTTGTGTTTAATTAGTGACAGATTCTTTGATCAAGATCTTAGTAGGTGTGGAGCTTCAACAAAGGATTTTAAGACAAGTTTTGGAGCTAGCACCGGTTGATTAACGAGCCTATGCATCAAGCCTACATAAAGAATTGAGCTCGGTGGATCGTGTGTGGACCAAGTCAAGAAGATGAGAAGGCTTCAAGTGAAGACTTCAAGATGATGAAAACTTGTGTCTAGGTATAAGTTTTTGTTTTAGTTAAAAATGTAAAGGATAGAATAGTGGTGGATTGCTCAAGTACATATACACATACACACACACTCTTGATAGAATTGTTTTCATAAAAGATTTTTTAGTTCAGAAAAGATTTTTCTTTGTGACAAAATACTATTTGGTTTTTGGTATTCATGTTTACATCTTTCAACCAAAACCAAGTTTATGCTTATTGTCAAAAACATAGATATTTCATCTTGATTGTGTAGTGGATCATATCCATACACACTATGCTTTAAAAGTATATCTTGTTTTTTGAAGATTTGGAAAAACATGTTTTGGAAAAATATTGTTTTGAAAAACAGTTTTTATCATGAGCCAAATATTTCCAAGTTACAAAAATAGTCCAATCTTTTATAACATGCCTTGATTTTGTGCAAGCATGTTTGTATATCAAAGTATGGGTCTGTTTGGTTGTCGTAACTGGCCGTAATTCGTAGTTGTAATTGGTAAAGTCTTTTACAATTGTAAATGAGTTACATGTATGTAAATTTTACGGTGTTTGGTTGGTAATATAAAATTGTAAAGTGGGAAAGTGTATTGTACTTTACGGTATTTGGTTGTCGTAATGTATAAGTCGTAAGTGAAAAAGTTGACCACAAAATTAACTATTTGGTGATTTTAAAAGTTTTAATACTGCAAATAAATATTAAAAAAGTTAAATATTAAAAAATTTTAATATTAATATAAAAAAATATTACAAATTTGTATGACCACAAAATTAACTGTAACTGGGCTGTAAGTGAGTGGTAACTGGGTTGCAAGTGAGTGTTAGTTGAGTTACGTAAGTCTTTGACGAATTACGGTCCAAACAAACGCCGTAGTTGTAACTGGGTAGTAAGTCATTTACGAATTACGGAGATTTACACGAAACAAACGGCCCCTATATTGGTTAAACTATTTTTGTAGAAATTCTTTGTATTTTATGGGATTTTATGTGAACCAAAAGACTTAGTTTTAAATCCCAGAAAAACTGTTTTCAGGCTTCAGCTAGTAGACTTACTACCTTACTAGTCGACTAACTCTGAAGTAGGCCGACCGGCTCGGTCGACCGACGTACACGACGTGCACGCCTTGACCTGGCAGATGGCCGGTCTGCCGACCCAGTCGACCGGAACTTAGAGCAGTGCTCTCTGTTCTTTTGGGTCGACCGGGCGGTCGACCGGAGGCTCTAACGGTCAGATTCTTGACCGTTGGCGGTCGACCGGGCGGTCGACCGACAGGTCTGACAGACCCCAACGGCTAGTTTTTGACAGCCTATAAATTTGGGGGTTTGGTCATTTTTTTCTCTAAGATTTTAGGAGAGCTTTCAAGCCAGTTTTTCTGATCCTTTCAAAAGGTTTTCTCCACATATTTGAGAGCAAATATTTCCAATCAAAAGGAAAGTTTTATCAAGAGTGTAAAAGTGATTCTTTGAGTTTTCCTCCACCATCTCAATCCTTGTTTTCTCACACATACACTTGAGCTATCCATTGCTATATCTACCCTATAGGGAGTGTTATTGTGAGAGGATTTTAGGTGATCAAGAGTTGTGATCACCAAAGTTCTACTTTGTTCCTTTGAGGAGGCGGACGTGTGTGTCCGCGTTGTTTCGAGTTCGGGTGCGAACTCCGTGTTTGAGGTGCAGCCTCGGCAAGCTTGTGGGGCTTGTGTGTGTACGAGACTAGGGAGTCCTAGGGCTTGTAGGTGTTGCGGCACCGGGGAGAGATCCATTGGGATCTTGCATAATGGAAATCCTTCGTGTGTCGAAGGCGGGGATGTAGAGCAAGTGTGCTCGAACCTCGAAACAAACTCTTTGTGTTTGCGATTGCTCACTCTCTCTCTTTGTCTCTTATTATATCTTGCATGCTTATTACTTATCTTTATCTTTCATGCTTGATATATTGTGTGCATAATTGATGCATACTTGCGTGGGATTGTTTCCTAACACTTGTATTTAACCAAGAGAGCCAACACGGCACCTCAACCCATATCCAGGGGAATCTAGAGGAGTTTGTCCAGAGCCCTTCACGGGGAATTCGGCAACACTCTTGTGTTATACATAGTGTTTAGTGTAAAAGATTTAATTAGGTCATAATTGTTTTTAGCTTCCGCATTATTTGGCATTAAGTGACCATTAGATTAGCCACCACCTATTCACCCCCCCCTCTAGGTGAACTTACAATTGGTATCAGAACCAAGTGCTCTTGATTTGGGTCTAACAACCTAGAGTTAAAGATCCTCACTTTAGGCTAACCACAATATTTTGTACACACACCATGGACTTCATGTCACCACCCATGTTTGACATTCTTAACATCCATATATGGAAGGTGAAGATGTCCTTGTACCTCAAAGCCCTAGGCATACATGTTTATCTTGCCACAACTAATAATGCATATTGTTTAAATGGTAACAATTTTGAGGCTAATACAAAAGCCCTACATGCTTTAAGATCTACCCTAAATGATGATTATTTATCTAGGGTTGCTAATCTTGATTTGGCTTTTGTAGTTTGGAACACCCTCCTCTCCCTTGGCGAAAATGATCAATACTATGCGGGGAGTGATTCGGATGTTGGAAGCGACATCTCCAACAAGTGCTATATGGTCCAAGGGGATGACCCCCTTGAGGTAACTACCGAGTCCGAGGATGAGGATGTAGACATGTCATATGATGAGCTTTCTACATTTTGTCATTTGCTAATTGAAAAATATGACATGCTTAAGAAAGATAATAAAAATTTGAAAAAGAAATTTGATTGCATGCTTAATGAAAAAGATTCATTAGAAAATAAGGTTGCATGCATTGAAAAAGAGAATGAGGTTTTGAAAAATGAAAATGTTTCCTTGATGTCTAAATTAAATGATTTATGTGAAGGGAACACTATTTTGAAAAATAAAGTTGATTTGGTGGAAAAACAAAAAGAAGTTGTTTTTCAAGAAAATAAGTCTTTAAAAAAAAAATTTGTGAAAAAGAAAAGGATTTTGTTTCTCAAAAGAAAAAGAAAAATGATTCTTTATCTCATCATGCTTTACATGCCACCACTAATGAGATTAAAAATTTGAAAAATAAAATGGATTGTTTGAGTTCAACTTTGAACTCTTGTGCATTTAACTATACTAGATTGGAGTCTTTGTTTTCAAAGAAACAAACTCCACACATTCATGCACAACATCATCATGCATATGCTTATGTTGCACGTCATGATCACACTCATACACATAAGCATACTAAGGTGTACAAATGTACACATTGTGGCCGCAAAGGCCATTTAGTAAAATTTTGTTATGATAACATATATGCTTTAAATTTTGCTAATAAAAATGTTTTAAAGTTTGTCAAGGAACCCAAACATTTTGCAAATAATAATGTTCCTTACAAGACTAACCCCAAAGGACCCAAGAAAATATGGGTACCAAAACCCCCACCGTGTGTTTTTGATGTAGGTGAGGGCTCTCACATGACGTGAGAGGAATGGTGCCTTGATGGTGGGTGCACTTGAACTAAAAGGACACATATTTGGAGCACCGCTATCAAGGAGGTTTTGGTGGGAAAGACCACCATGCTTGGAGCTTTGGAGTTGGTAACAATCTCTAAACTCCTATTTCATTTATGTTCATGCTTGTTCATTCATAATATTCATAGCATGTTCATATTTTATGATTTAATGTGCTTCATGTGGTAAAAACATGCTTAGATGTAGTTTTTATCAAAACTTGTATTATTCATGTACAAATAGTGAGTTACATTTGATTTATATATATTTGCACTTCATGCTCATTTGTACCCACTATATGCACATGTATAGGCTAGTTTTGATGAATCTCTCATTTATACATGCTTTGCCAATTTTTATGCTTTACTTCATGTATATGTATTTTTAATTCAAATCTAATAAATATACATGTATACCCGTGAGTCTCTTGCCTTCATGCAAATACATTTAATAAACTCTTTTATTTTGGGATATGTATGTGTATTGTTAGTTTTTGATAAATCATACATATACCATGAAGATTAGTGTTTTAATGAAAAATGATTTTCAGGTTTTTGTTTTGTTAAAAATGTGACTTATGATCTTTTTGAGCTTAAATGACTATTTTCATAAAAATGCTATTTACATGACCTTTTAACACTCACATCTTCATTTATTATTTCATGACTTAGTTTCATGATCATTTTAAGCTTTATAGACCATGAGTGATTAAATCTTTATGTACTTAGTTATGTTTTATGAAAAACATATGTTTTGATGTATTTGAAGGATCTTTAACTAGTTGTTCAAAAACTATTTTATACTAGTTATTTATTCTTCAAATAGTTTATAAGATATACACATGATCCTATTTTTTTTAATCATATGGATAAATTCTTTTGTATTCTCAAGATTTGATGCTTCATGAATTGAATATTAGTTTAAATGTTAGTTTTTGTCAACACTAGGATTTATACTTGTACATATTATGGGTCACAAATAAATCTATATATAGTTGGGTTTGATTATTTATTTGTGCCCATCAGGTGTGCTAGTATAGCCTAATTTTGATGATCCTTACATTTGTAAACTTGTATTCCCTTTTTGGATTTATTTTATGATCATGTGTTTTTATTTCATGTATATGTTTATTTTGCCAAACTTTAAGATATACATGGATACCTCTTGAGTCATTTGCCTTTCATGCAAATCTATATATATGGACTCAATTGTGTTTAGGGATATGTATGTATACTTCTTGTGTTATCAAAACATACATATACCTTGAAATATATTTTTTTTAATTAAAAGTTTGTGGTGATTTTTATGTTTTCAAAATTTATGACAATTTTCACATTGTCTTATTTAAAGGAATATTAAGCTTTATTGCCATTTTTTTATTCCTTGATTGAAGGATTCCGTACTAGTTTTCAAACATTTTCATTTAACTAGTTCGAGTTCTTCATGTGGTAGATTATATGATGTATACACTTAAGCTTAATTTTCAATTGGTATCATTGGATATTTTCAATTGGTATCAATTTGACTCTATTTTTGTATATACTCATATTTTGTTCTCTTATATATGTATGTATCAATTGTACTCATTTTTCATACATATATATGTTTTGTATTTGTGCTTAAGTTAAAATTGATTTACATGTTTAAAGCACAAAGTTGTTTATGAGAAGAAAATAAAAATTTCAAGAAAAATTCTCAAGATTTGTTTTACTGAGAAAATTCAAAATTTTATAAAAACAAGGAAAATTCAAAATTTTTGAGTTGTATTGCCTATATGTAAGGAGAGCTTAACATCTCTTCTACATGTATATTCATGTTGAGTGTATTGTATATTGAGGAGCTTGACAACTCTTCTTTATGTGATACGCGTGTGTAGGGGGAGCTTCACATCTCCTCCTATGCATTACATAATATGTATTATGTGAATTGGAGCTTATCATCCCTTCTTCATGTAATGTATATGTGTAGGGAAGTTAACTTAGCGTCTTCCTCTTCATGAATGTATATCGCATATATCCTTTATTGATTGGTTTGTGTTTTACCCTTATTTGATTTCTTTGTTTATGACAAAAAGGGGGAGAAAAATTTGTTTTGTTTTGACTTCAACCCCTTTGTTGATGATTGACAAAAAGGGGGAGAAGAATTTAAGATTTATATGCATGTTAGTAGAATTTATGTTTATGCATATATATTTTTGTATTGCAAATAGGAGAAAAAGATTTTGATTTATGCTTGTTGCATGTTTTATCTCCATACTTGCATACATATTCATGTGCCTCATTGCCATATCTATTATTTATTTGTTATGCATGAGTTAAGGGGGAGCTTCTTTGAAGCTTTACTTTAATCCATGCATATATAACTTCATGAGTTTTGTCATCATCAAAAAGGGGGAGATTGTTGGCCCAAAGGCCCATCACTCTAGTTTTGATGATGATTAACTCATGTAGTTATATTACTAATGATCTTGTGTTTAATTAGTGACAGATTCTTTGATCAAGATCTTAGTAGGTGTGGAGTTTCAACAAAGGATTTTAAGACAAGTTTTGGAGCTAGCACCGGTTGATTCACGAGCCTATGCATCAAGCCCACATCAAGAATTGAGCTCGGTGGATCGTGTGTGGACCAAGTCAAGAAGATGAGAAGGCTTCAAGTGAAGACTTCAAGAAGATGAAAACTTGTGTCTAGGTATAAGTTTTGTTTTAGTTAAAAATGTAAAGGATAGAATAGTGGTGGATTGCTCAAGTACATATACACACACACTCTTGATAGAATTGTTTTCATAAAAGATTTTTTAGTTTAGAAAAGATTTTTCTTTGTGACAAAATACTATTTGATTTTTGGTATTCATGTTTACATCTTTCAACCAAAACCAAGTTTATGCTTATTGTCAAAAACATAGATATTTCATCTTGATTGTGTAGTGGGTCATATCCATACACACTATGCTTTAAAAGTATATCTTGTTTTTTGAAGATTTGGAAAAAACATGTTTGGAAAAATATTGTTTTGAAAAACAGTTTTTATCATGAGCCAAATATTTCCAAGTTACAAAAATAGTCCAATCTTTTATAACATGCCTTGATTTTGTGCAAGCATGTTTGTATATCAAAGTATATTGGTTAAACTATTTTTGTAGAAATTCTTTGTATTTTATGGGATTTTATGTGAACCAAAAGACTTAGTTTTAAATCCCAGAAAAACTGTTTTCAGGATTCAGCTAGTCGACTTACTATCTTGCTAGTCGACTAACTCTGAAGTCGGTCGACCGGCTCGGTCGAACGACGTGCACGACGTGCACGCCTTGACCTGGCAGATGGCCGGTCTGCCGACCCAGTCGACCGGAACTGAGAGCAGTGCTCTCTGTTCTTTTGGGTCGACCGGGCGGTCGACCGGAGGCTCCAACGGTCGGATTCTTGACCGTTGGCGGTCGACCGGGCGGTCGACCGACAGGTCTGACAGACCCCAACGGCTAGTTTTTGACAGCCTATAAATTTGGGGGTTTGGTCATTGTTTTTCTCTAAGATTTTAGGAGAGCTTTCAAGCCAGTTTTTCTGATCCTTTCAAAAGGTTTTCTCTACATATTTGAGAGCAAATATTTCCAATCAAAAGGAAAGTTTTATCAAGAGTGTAAAAGTGATTCTTTGAGTTTTCCTCCACCATCTCAATCCTTGTTTTCTCACACATACACTTGAGCTATCCATTGCTATATCTACCCTATAGGGAGTGTTATTGTGAGAGGATTTTAGGTGATCAAGAGTTGTGATCACCAAAATTCTACTTTGTTTCTTTGAGGAGGCAGACGTGTGTGTCCGCGTTGTTTCGAGTTCGGGTGCGAACTCCGTATTTGAGGTGCGGCCTCGGCAAGCTTGTGGGGCTTGCGTGTGTACGAGACTAGGGAGTCCGAGGGCTTGTAGGTGTTGCGGCACCGGGGAGAGATCCATTGGGATCTTGCATAGTGGAAATCCTTCGTGTGTCGAAGGCGGGGATGTAGAGCAAGTGTGCTCGAACCTCGAAACAAACCCTTTGTGTTTGTGATTGCTCACACACTCTCTCTCTTTGTCTCTTATTATATCTTGCATGCTTATTACTTGTCTTTATCTTTCATGCTTGATATATTGTGTGCATAATTGATACATACTTGCGTGGGATTGTTTGCTGACACTTGTATTTAACCAAGAGAGCCAACGCGGCACCTCAACCCATATCCAGGGGAATCTAGAGGAGTTTGTCCAGAGCCCTTCACGGGGAATTCGGCAACACTCTTGTGTTATACATAGTGTTTAGTGTAAAAGATTTAATTAGGTCATAATTGTTTTTAGCTTCCGCATTATTTGACATTAAGTGACCATTAGATTAGCCATCACCTATTCACCCCCCAGGTGAACTTACAACACATTTATCTTCACTTGATTGAAGATCTCAATTATCTTATCCATGTGTGGATTTTGCTTGTTGTTTAGGCTGGTGCACCTGACTGGTTGACTTATCTTTTTCAGATTCGTCAGATTTAGGAGAAGTGAGATTAGATGAGGTGGATGTTTGATTTGGTTGTGCTAAATGGGACTGGTTGGTGTTGACATTGATTGTCAACTTTCTTTCCTGACCTCAATGTATGAACAGCATTACATTGATTTAATGATTTATCCTCAGCCAAATGAGCTTGTTGAGAATTCCTAGGATTGGTTATTGGCTGACTAGGTAAGGTACCCTTTTGTCTCTCATTCTGTGAAGTGACTAATTGGCTCATTTGAACCTCTAGCCTCTGTATAGTTTGCATGAGAGAATCTTAGTTCTTCGTGTATCTTTCATGTTTCTATCAAAGTCAGTCATTCTCCTTTCTAATTGAGGATTCTGAAAGGAAGATTGTGGAGTTTGGTTGGTTGTTGATAGTTTGAAAAATTAGGTGGATGGTTGGGAGAATTATGATGGAAATTGGAAAAGTTGGGTTAATGATTGGAAGAATTATTGGCATGATGGAAGTGGTTTGCATGATTTAACCGTGAGTGGTCACTGTTATTTTGGCTCCATGAGAAATTCGGGCGATTTCTCGAGCCAGGATTGTACGTTGGTGCGTAAGGATTATTGTTCGGCCTTGAAAAGGCCGCATTCATCGGTTCAGGGTATTGTTGCTGAGCCTGAAACACAGGACACTCCTCAGACACATTTTCATGGCTTGACAGTAAGTACAACCCAGAGTTGAAAATTGGTTTGGGCTGACTTAATTGACTGGACTTGGTTCCTTAATTTCTAAAGCTACCAGTCTTCTCGCTAGGTTAGCTACCTTAACGTCATTAGCTATGGATGATTCAATAGAATGGAGACCTCCTTTTGAAGAGATGGAGTTGAAGTTCCTTAAGGTTTCACTAGTAGGTTCACATTGGATGGTCTTTTCACCTAGATTCTCATATAAATCCCATCCTTTATTTTCATCCTTCTGCAAGAATTTCCTTGGCACATGCTTTCTTAGAGGGTCTTGGTAGAATAGTCTAAACCGTCATAAAGAATTTAGCATTGTCGCCATTTCTCTATTCCATGATGAAGACATGGACAAGGAGGTCTTTAAAACGTTCAATGTACATCTAAAACGGTTCACTAGGTTCTTGCTTGAATTGCATGATGTTCTTCCTAATGAGAGTGGTCTTTTGAATTGGATAGAATTTCTTCAAGAAGATCTTGATGAAACCATCCCAAGATGTGATAGAGCCTGCCGCTAAGTTGTAAAGCCATTTCTTGGCTATGTTCTTAAGAGAGAAAGGGACAAATCTCAACCTAATAGCATCATCTACAAGGTGTGGGATTTTCATCATTAGACATACTTCCTCAAATTCTTTAAGCATCTTTGGACTCTAAGCCATGAAACTTGGGGAGTGTTGATGAACTGAGGCTTGAGCTCAAAATTGTATTCACCAACCGATGGAAGTTGGATGCAAGATGGAAGTAAGGTTCTAATGGGATAAAACCTATCCTGCAAAGAAGTAGGTTGAGCCATAACCGGATCTGGTCTTGGTTCAAATTTGGGTGGTGATGTGTTTCTAGTGAACCTAGATGAATTAGGGTCTCTTGACCACTCTTGCATACACAAAACACAATCAAAAACAAGTTTATCAATAGTCAACAAAACTAATCAACCAAGCCTAGTATAAGGTAACCTTGACCTCGACAACTCCTAACTGGTTGATTGTCCACCGGAGGTATAATGCAAACTTTAACCACAAGCTAATCAGCCAGGTCAGGGAAAGATTGGTGGGAGGTATCCGTGCAAAAGCGACAGGCCTAATTAAGCCAAACCACCAGCCTTGGGGTTTCGCCCCTCAATCCTTTTCCTAGCCACTGATTTGGCAGGAGTCAAATTCTAACACCTTTCCCCTTAGGATAATCTCCTAGTGAGTTTGAGATGTCCCTAAGGCCAACGTCTATCAGATTTTAAATTAGGCTTAGGCTGTGCATGCTTGGAGATGGTTTATGGGCTAAGGAAGGGTAATGACCGTTGGTCCCGATTTGATACCAATTATAGGATCTAAAATATGTCAACAAAAATACTCAATCAAAGGATGATTAGCGTTAAAATATAAATAACTTGCATAAAAGGAAACAAATCACAGAAAAGAAAGCAAACGCAAATACAAGTGATTTATCCTGGTTCGGTCCTCTTGACCTACATCCAGTCCCCAAGCCATCCGCTTGAGATTTTCCTTTAACCTTTGATTTTGTACACCCAAAATTAACACCTTGTATACCACTTGACAAATCTCCTTTGCTAAATGTATACAACTCTTCTTACAACCAAAAGAGCACTACACCTTGTACAACCTCTCTTCAACCTGAAGACACTCTTGTATAATTCGTCTCTTTGAGTGATTACAAGCAATCCTATAAGCCTTGAATCTGTATGTGATCGTGAACAATGACTCCTTATAGGTGGACTCTCATAAATCTTCACTAAAGGATTAGAATTTGAGTGAAGAAATGAAAGTGGAAACAGTTTTCTGAAAAATAGATTTTTGAACAGAGTTTTAGGCAAAAACTATTGATATGAAATTGGTGTTTTTAGCCTAGGATAACATCTCTATTTATATCTGAAACTATGGTCAGTTAGCGTAGTTATCAAGACAAATTTGAATATTAAAATGTTGGATAAAACACCAGAAATCAGAAACTGACCAACAGTCAGAAACTGCCATTAGTCGACTAGGGGTTGGGGGTAGTCGACTAGGGTATTGATTTTTGCCTATACAAGTCGACTTATAAAGGGGGCAAGTCGACTATAGAATGGCTGATACAAAAGACATGTTTCTAGAAACTAAAATTAGTCGACCATCTGAAGATATTAGTCGACTACAACTGAACTTAGTCGACTAGGAAAAGAATAAGTCGACTATAGTTTGTATGCAGAACAGAAACAGAGAGTTAGTATCTTTTCAGGACAAAGGTTAGTCGACTACATAAAATAACAAGTCGACTATAAGATGTACAAGTCGACTAATCAAGAGTGTAAGTCGACTCATAAGGCTTATGATGTATGTATATGTTCAAGGTTTTTAACATACTAATCAACATTAGAATACACATCCATAGCCATTGTTCTTGAGATGTCTTGAGCATGTAGAAGCATGTAGAACTCTTTTATAAACTTGTAAGATAGAGCTCCAATGAAATGGCTTCATAAATGTATCACCAGAATCAAGTTTCAACATTCTTCCCCTTTTTGATGATAACACTTTCTGTGCATGAAAACTTTCCCTGTAGAGAATATGTTATATGTTCTCCTCCTGCGTAGAACAGGTTATAACAGATATAAAAAAACATGTGTTCTCCCCCTGCAAAAAATATATCATAACATATATACACATATGATAAATGTTTGAAATATTTTTCTTATTAAACTTTTTATTTGGTACCTGAAAGATAAACATTAAAATGGTACCAATCATTTATAAGATCAAAACATTAACCTTTAGGAATTTAAACCCAATTTGAATTTGATTTCCATCTGTTAGTATACATATAATTCCATGAATTACATATAGAATGTATGTATGATGCAATATAAGTATTTTTATCAACAATGCTTAAGTTTTTAGGAATCCATACGAACTTATTCTAAATTCTTTTTGAAATAATATCAGTATTTCTTTTCAAAAAGAATTATATGGATTATGGTTCTTTTTACAAACATGTATAGATTTTCCACTTTGATTTAAGAATCGAAGACCATATTAATTATGTGACATCTTTTTATATGATAACAAATAATTTAACTTTTCCTTTCCTTGATTAAATTTAGTCACATTTTTCAAAATCTCTTCACATTTCATTTTGAAACTTGATATGTCTTTATTTAAAAAAATAATTATTTCATTTAAAGATAAAGTACCCTTTTTAAGCATAATATTTTCTTTTATAAAATTCTCATTATCCTTTTTCAATGATGATATCACTTTTTCAAAATCAACTTTTTGAGAATTTATAGAAGAAATTTGAGAAACATAACATGAATTTTCTATGAAATTTTTTTTTCATTTTCCTTTGACAAAACTTTAGTCTTTATCTTTTCATTTTTAAGATCATTATATAATTCATGAAATCTATCTAAGTGTTCAGTATATTGTACCTCATCTTCTTCTTGAGCCATGAAACAAATGTTGGCATGTTCAGTGGCTTCTTCTTCGTCAGAAGATGAGGAATCACTATTTTCCCATGATGCTTGATAGTCTTTCTTCTTTTTGAACTTTTTGCTCTTGAATTTACATTTGTTTTTGAGCAATGGGCAATCCTTCTTCATATGACCTGTTTTATTACAATTAAAACATTTAAACTTACCTTACTTCAAGAACTTTCTGAATTTTCTTGAGAGCATTGCCATCTCCTCTTCATCGTCATCTGAATTGTCCGTATCTGAGGATGCATGGAAGGCAAGTTCTTTCTTCTTTGAGAAAGGTTGTTGTTCATCCTTATTTCTGTCTTCCAGTTGTACTTCATATGCCATAAATTACCATGAGGTTTTCTAATGACATAGTGGAGAGATCATTTACTTCTTCAATTACAGTTGTCTTCTTCTCCCAATCTGATGAAAGTGCACGAAGGATCTTGCGAACTTTTTCGACTTGGGTGTATTCCTTTCCAAGGGATGCTAAGGAATTTGTTATGTCGGTGAACCTTGTAACCATTTCTGAGATGGTTTCATTCTCCTTCATTTTGAATAGTTCAAACCTGTGGACAATAATAGAAATTTTAGATTTTTTAACCTTATTTGTGCCTTCTTGTGTTACTTGTAGAGTGTGCCATATTTGATTTGCAGATGTGGCTGTTGACACACGATTGAATTCTTCTTTGGTTAAGGCACAACATCTCTTTGGCATCAAGGTTCGCATTCTTCTTTTGATCATCACTCCAAGCGTTGTAATTGGTAGTCGGTTTGGTGTACGCTGCTTCTTCTATATTTCATAGTTCGTAGTTGAGCGAGTATAAGTAAATCTTTATTCTACACTTCTAATAGTTGTAGTTCGATCTATCTAATAGTGGTAGACGTTGTGTAGAATGTCCATCTCTGAATTGCGACGAAAAAAACTCCGTTGGCATCCTTGTAGGTTGTTGACTGGGTATGTAGGGCTCTGATAGAGTATGTCGGGCCAGGCTCTGATACCAAATGTTGGTCCCGATTTGATACCAATTGTAGGATCTAAAATATGTCAACCCAAATACTTAAACAAAGGATGAGTAGCGTTAAAATATAAATAACTTGCAAAAAGGAGACAAATCACAGAAAAGAAGGTAAACGCAAATACAAGTGATTTATCCTGGTTTGGTCCTCTTGACCTACATCCAGTCCCTAAGCCACCTGCTTGAGATTTTCCTTTAACCTTTGATTTTGTACACCCAAAATCAACACCTTGTATACCACTTGACAAATCTCCTTTGTCAAATGTATACAACTCTTCTTACAACCAAGAAGACTACTACACCTTGTACAACCTCTCTTCAACCCGAAGATGCTCTTGTATAATTCTTCTCTTGAGTGATTAAAATAATTCTATAAGACTTAAATCTGTATGTGATCGTGAACAAGGACTCCTTATAGGTGGACTCTCAGAAATCTTCACTAAAGGATTAGAATTTGAGTGAAGAAATGAAAGTGAAAACAGTTTTCTGAAAAACAGATTTTGAAGAGAGTTTTAGGCAGAAAACTAATGATATGAAATTGGTGTTTTTAGCCTAGGACAACATCTCTATTTATAGATGAAATCTATAGTCAGTTACGGTAGTTATCAGGACAAATTTGAATATTAAAATGTAGGATAAAACACCAGAAATCAGAAACTGACCAACAGTCAGAAACTGCCATTAGTCGACTAGGGTTGGGGGTTAGTCGACTAGGGTATTGATTTTTGCCTATACTAGTTGACTTATAAAGGGGGCAAGTCGACTATAGAATGGCTGACACAAAAGATATGTTTCTGAAAACTGAAATTAGTCGAGCATCTGAAGATATTAGTCGACTACAACTGAACTAGTCGACTAGGAAAAGAATAAGTCGACTATAGTTTGTATGTAGAATAGAAACAGAGAGTTGGTATCTTTTCAGGACAAAGGTTAGTCAACTACATAAAATAACAGGTCGACTATAAGATGTACAAGTCGACTAATTAAGAGTGTAAGTCGACTCATAGGGCTAATGATGTGTGTAGGTGTTCAAGGCTTTTAACATACTAACAAACATTATAATACACATCCATTGCCATTGTCCTTGAGATGTCTTGAGCATGTAGAAGCATGTCGAACTCTTGTATAAGCTTGTGAGATAGAGCTCCAATGAAATGGCTTCACAAATGTATCATCAGAATCAAGTTCCAATAATGACATTCCCACATTATCTTGATTTGGGTTTTGCCCTGAGAATTGATTGTGCAAAGTGTGCAAGATATAGGAAAGTAACATTCAAAAGTAAATATCACCAAGAATGTTTTCTAAAGTATATGCTATGCATATGTATCTTGTCTCCAGCTATCTTCAACAGTAATTGTAAAATAAACGTAATTAGACAAATGCCTAAATGCAAGTCTAAACGTTTTTTTAAGCAATTAACAATCACACAGATTACTGTTAGATTAAAAACAGGGAGTGTGAATATCAAATATAGCAAGAATAATAACACACAAAAACTTTATTTTTTTGCAAGTAATATGTCCTGCAAAAAAGAGTTTTTAGTTGTCCAACAAAATTTCAACTTTTGCACTGCAATTTCTTAAAATTCTGTTTCCTACTTTCGAGAGTAGGGGCACAGAATAGCAAGTCTTCTCCTGCAAAGCTTGAATGCTAAATCTGAATCTTGACTTCCCTAAAACAAGACAACAAACTTGTTAGAAAATAATTACACCGTTCCCTCCCCGGTAATGACGCCAAAAATTGATTGTGAAATGAATGTGATAAGAATTATTGTGTACCTTTGGGCTAACGGGTCGTGTCCACGAGGATCGATAGAAGGTTTTCGGTGCTTTTGTTAAGTTACAAAGAATTGAGTTGGTATCTTTCTTTCTTTCTTTTTTTTATAACTTGAAAAAGAGAATGGAGAGAAGAGAAATGATTAAAAGAAAAATTGTAAACTTAGGGAAGGCTTTGGAAAAGGTGATTTAAAAGCTTGAATAGTGATTTGTTCTTTTAATATAAGAAGAAGATCTGGACTCACTATCTCACTACTAAACGATGTGTTCTTCTTTTGAAAATCTTAGTACCTCAACTTGATCATAGGCAAAAACTTAATCTTGAGTTTTATAAAGTTTTAAGCAAAGAAAATGTGATACTTTGAAAAAGTTAACTCTTTTCTTTAAGAAATCATCTTGAATCGAATGTTAAATCATCAAGTATTACAAGTATGAAATAAAATAAGTTCAAAAGATGTTTTTAAAGGAAGTAGAAGTTTAGAAATTCAAACCCATCCTCATGTGCCTTCAAGAACACTTTCAACGAAGAAAGGCTTAGTTTTGGCATGCATATGATTCATTGGGTTTTTCATCAAAAACCATTCAAAAAGAAGAGGGGTCGAAGAGAGGAACAATAGTGAGCCCAGAAAATGAATTTAGCTAGTCATGGGAGATGAAAAATAACACTTGAAAATAAAGCAAGATATACCCGTCAATTGGAGTGGAAGAAGAGAAAGCTTGATCCTTTTATTGATGTCACTTCAATCTTCAGATTACAATCACTCTATTCCTCTCTCTCTCACTGGTATTTGAACTGAACTACAAATTATGAAAATAGAGATACAAGTTCTATACTATCTAACAAAGAGCCTAAACCTTAAAAATAAAGAGAAAATCTTAAACTAACTTTCGGTCCCTTTTTCTCTGAAAAATACAGTATTTATGGCAAAAACCAAACAGGGAAGGTCGTACGAAGATAGGGAGAGCAAACGCTCCCCCAAAAACCCTAAATGGCTGTGAAAACGCGGGTTTTGCCGTATTTCTGCAGCCTTGGTATGGACAGGTGGCCACACCAGGTTGGAGGGACTCCTTCGTTTGGCGATTCTCTTTTATCTCCTACTGGTTTTCCCGTTTCAGCTCCCGGATGTGTCGAAACAGCCTTTGAATTTTTGTCTTTAAACACTTGATTTGGGAAGATTAATTTTAACCGATTTTTAACCTCTCTGATTTGCCATGACCTGCCTGATTTCCTGATTTTGAATTAATTCTAAATTAAATCAGAACTTAACGGGCTTTTGGGCTCGTTTCTCTTTCCTATCTTTAGCAATGGGCCTGCATTTTATAAAGAAAAATAGGACTTATTAATATGATTTATTTAGATAATAAACATGGTAATGTGACATAAATATGCAATATATATGACCGATCAGGATGCCATTACTTATGTTATTGCAAACATGTAGGCATAACTTCCTGACCATGTAAAGATTCGCATAGGGGCTGTTAAGGCCCATACTTGAAAAGTGCTTGTTGAGCAAGTTGAAATAGCTTAGAAGTCGGCTAAAAAGTTTGAGCCTTCCACGCCTAAAGGTAAATGGGGTGTGAACAACAAAGGACGCGGCAGAATGGCACAGTCTTCCCAATTAAAAGGGAAAGAAACCATGTGTGTGGAGTTGTCATGGAAAACTCCTCCGAAAATCAAGAAGAGTTGCGCCAGTAATCAGGAGTTCAAGATTCCTCTGAAATAATACTCCTTCAAAGATGAGCAAGTGGTTACTGTTGGAACTTATTTCGATGAAGACGTTTGTGAAGATCAAGTTCATTTGGAGCTCTAACACATGACAAATCAAGAGTCCTACATGATCAAGATGTGCCAAGGAGAGTTGATAGAGTGTGGTTTGTAAAGTTGAAATAGCATGTAAAAGCCTTGACACAAATACACACTTCATTGGTCCATTAGTCGACTTGATGTCTATTATAAGTCGACTAATACTTGATGTAGTCGACTAAACCAGAACCCAAGTCGACTAATCCTGTGTCCTGAATCTGACCCAACTCTCTGTTTCTTTATTAGTCCACCGACAGTAAAACCAAGTCGACTAATACATCTTGTAGTCGACTAATAAGAGTCCCTAGTCGACTAATCCTTGGTCCAAGTCGACTTGAAGTTAGTTGCAGTCGACTTGAAGTAGTTATTCTGAAACTGTTCTTCCAACGGCCACTGACCTAGTCGACTAATAGCTAAACATAGTCGACTAATAGAAGGAATTTTGCCTAGGTTAGTCGACTAACTCCATGGGCAAGTCGACTAATAGGCAGTTCTGACTGTTGGACAGTTTTGTTATCTGGTCTTTTGTGCAACTGTTTTCAACGTTCCTTTGATTCAAATTGCACCTATTAACTCCCTAACTAACCGTAGTCTTCAGCTATAAATAGGGAAGTTATACCAAAGGCCAAATACTAAGAGATTTTATCAGTTTTCCAAAGCCAAAAATCTGCAAACCTGAAAACTGTTTTTCCCACTTCAGTTCTTCACCAAAAGACATTTTCATTGTGAAGATTCTCTGAAGTTTTGTTTCCTATACTGTACCTTGTCCACATACACATTCAGTATCAAGGCTATAGGAAAAGAGTTGTAATTCTCAAAGTGTTCATTGTACACGGGAGGCTTCTTGGTTGAAGAGGCAAGTTGTACAAGGTGACCATTGTACACGGGAGGCTTCTTGGTTGTAGAGGCAGTTGTACAAAGCTAAAAGGTGTTCTCTTGGTGGAAGAGAAGGTGTACACATTTGGCGAAGGGGATTCGACAAGTGGTGTAAATGTTGTATTGATTTTGGGTGGCAAGATCAAGGTTAAAGGAAAATCTCAAGCGGGTGGCTTGGGGACTGGATGTAGGTCACAAGGACCGAACCAGGATAAATCTCTTTGTTTGCGTTTGTCAATTTCTGAGATTTATTTTCCTTTACATGCAAGTTATTTATTTTGTTTATTTACTTAACGCTAATCCTTCTAGTTTTAGATTTGTGTTGACTTGAGTTTTTTCAGATCTATAGTTGCCTACAAGAGATAATTCCGCAATTAGTCCTTATCTCAACGATCCTACATTTGGTATCAGAGCAAGGGAGAGCCAAGTTCATCAACAGGCAACAACCATACCAATTCCTACAATTGGTATCAGAGCGAGGGTCATCAACCGGCATCTACATTCCTACTTCATCAACCAGAGTACACGCTCTGATCCTACATTTGATATCAGGGCGGATACAAGTCAACAACAAAGATGGCAACGGAGTTTTCATCATCCCAATACAAAGAAGGTCATTCTACACAACGTCCACCACTATTTGATGGAACCGACTACAACTATTGGAAGTGTAGAATGAAGATATACTTGCAGTCACTCAACTACGACCTTTGGAACATCGTAGAAGCATCATACACCAAGCCCACAACCAACTACAACGCTTGGAGTGAAGATCAAAAGAAGAACGCGAACCTTGACGCCAAAGCAATGAATGCTCTATTCTGTGCCCTTACCAAAGAAGAGTTCAACCGAGTGTCAACAACAACTTCTGCACATCAAATTTGGCATACTCTTCAGGTAACACACGAAGGCACTAATAAAGTTAAGGAATCTAAAATATCTGTTCTTGTCCACAGGTTTGAGTTATTTAAAATGGAGGAGAATGAAACCATATCCGAAATGGTTACAAGATTCACCGACATCACCAATACTCTTGCATCCCTTGGAAAGGACTACACCCAAGTCGAAAGAGTTTGAAAGATCCTTCGTGCACTCACACCATAATGGGAGAAGAAGACAACCGCCATTGAAGAGGCGAATGATCTCTCAACTATGACATTAGAAAACCTAATCGGTAATCTAATGGCATATGAAGTGCACTTAGAAGAAAGAAAGAAGGACCAAGAGAGACAACACCGCTCAAAGAAGAAAGTACTCGCCTTCCATGCATCCTCCGACACGGACGATTCCAATGACGATGAAGAGGAGATGGCTATGCTTTCAAAGAAATTCAGGCGATTCCTAAAGAAAGGTAAATTCAAATGCTTTAATTGTGATAAACCAGGTCATATGAAGATGAATTGCCCTTTGCTCAAAAAGAAGGATAAGTACAAAAAGTTCAGAAAGAAGAAGAACTACGAAGCATCTTCAGAATACAGTGATTCCTCATCTTCTGATGAAGAAGAATCCACTGAACGTGTTAACTTATGTTATATGGCCATAGAAGATGAAGAGGTATCATTTTTTGAACTTTCTGATGCATTTCATGAATTATTTAGTGATTTGAAAATGAAAAACTGAAAAACAAAGTTTTATCAAAAGAAAATGAAAAACTTTAAAGGAAAATTCATGTTATGCTTTTCAAGTATCTTCTATAAATTCTCAACAAGATGAATCTGAAAAAGTCATATCATCTTTGAAAATTGAAAATGAGAAATTTATAAAAGAGAACATTTTTCAGAAAAAGGAAACTAAGTCTTTGAATGAAAGGATTTCTATATTGGATAAAGACATGTTAGTTTTCAAAAATAAATATGAAGATCTTTTGCAAAATGTGACTAAGTTTAATAAAGGAAAAGAAAATTTAAATGCTTTATTATCTTTTCAGAAATTGTCACATGATAATCATTGTATTGGATTTGTTGCAAAATCTTCATGTTATAGTAATCTATATAGTTCTTTTGTAAAAAGAAAGCCTAAGAAAAATAAGTTTATATGGATTCCTAAGAACTTAAATTTTCATGATAAAAATACATATATTGCATCATATATTCATGATATTTGTGATTCTTGCAACTATGTGTATATTAACAGGTGGAAATCAAATTCTAAATGGATTTGGAGTCCTAAAGGTTAAAATGATCTTTTATGTTTGGCACCATCTAACGTTTATCTTGCAGGTACCATATAAAAATTGTTAAAGAACAATTATATATATATGTACTAATATATTTGTTGCAGGGGAGAACAAAGTATTTCTCTATTTGTTATAACCCAATTTCTACAGGGGGAGAAAAATATAACATATCTTCTGCAGGGGGAGGACTTGTGCACACAAAGCGTCAACATCAAAAAGGGGGAGAATGTTGGAACTTATTTCGATGAAGACGTTTGTGAAGATCAAATTCATTTGGAGCTCTAACACATGACAAATCAAGAGTCCTACATGATCAAGATGTGCCAAGGAGAGTTGATAGAGTGTGGTTTGTAAAGTTGAAATAGCATGTAAAAGCCTTGACACAAACACACACTTCATTGGTCCATTAGTCGACTTGATGTCTATTATAAGTCGACTAATCCTTGATGTAGTCGACTAACCCAGAACCCAAGTCGACTAATCCTGTGTCCTGAATCTGACCCAACTCTCTGTTTCTTTATTAGTCGACCGACAGTAAAACCAAGTCGACTAATACATCTTGTAGTCGACTAATAAGAGTCCCCTAGTCGACTAATCCTTGGTCCAAGTCGACTTGAAGTTAGTTGCAGTCGACTTGAAGTAGTTATTCTGAAACTGTTCTTCCAACAGCCACTGACCTAGTCGACTAATAGCTAAACATAGTCGACTAATAGAAGGAATTTTGCCTAGGTTAGTCGACTAACTCCATGGGCAAGTCGACTAATAGGCAGTTCTGACTGTTGGACAGTTTTTGTTATCTGGTCTTTTGTGCAACTGTTTTCAACGTTCCTTTGATTCAAATATCACCTATTAACTCCCTAACTAACCCTAGTCTTCAGCTATAAATAGGGAAGTTATACCAAAGGCCAAATACTAAGAGATTTTATCAGTTTTCCAAAGCCAAAAATCTGCAAACCTGAAAACTGTTTTTCCCACTTCAGTTCTTCACCAAAAGACATTTTCATTGTGAAGATTCTCTGAAGTTTTTGTTTCCTATACTGTACCTTGTCCACATACACATTCAGTATCAAGGCTATAGGAAAAGAGTTGTAATTCTCAAAGTGTTCATTATACACGGGAGGCTTCTTGGTTGAAGAGGCAAGTTGTACAAGGTGACCATTGTACACGGGAGGCTTCTTGGTTGTAGAGGCAGTTGTACAAAGCTAAAAGGTGTTCTCTTGGTGGAAGAGAAGGTGTACACATTTGGCGAAGGGGATTCGACAAGTGGTGTACATGTTGTATTGATTTTGGGTGGCAAGATCAAGGTTAAAGGAAAATCTCAAGCGGGTGGCTTGGGGACTGGATGTAGGTCACAAGGACCGAACCAGGATAAATCTCTTTGTTTGCGTTTGTCAATTTTTGAGATTTATTTTCCTTTACATGCAAGTTATTTATTTTATTTATTTACTTAACGCTAATCCTTCTAGTTTTAGATTTGTGTTGACTTGAGTTATTTCAGATCTATAGTTGCCTACAAGAGATAATTTCGCAATTAGTCCTTATCTCAACGATCCTACATTTGGTATCAGAGCAAGGGAGAGCCAAGTTCATCAACAGGCAACAACCATACCAATTCCTACTATTGGTATCAGAGCGAGGGTCATCAACCGGCATCTACATTCCTACTTCATCAATCGGAGTACATGCTCTGATCCTACATTTGATATCAGGGCGGATACAAGTCAACAACAAAGATGGCAACGGAGTTTTCATCATCCCAATACAAAGAAGGTCATTCTACACAACGTCCACGCTATTTGATGGAACCAACTACAACTATTGGAAGTGTAGAATGAAGATATACTTACAGTCACTCAACTACGACCTTTGGAACATCGTAGAAGCATCATACACCAAGCCTACAACCAACTACAACGCTTGGAGTGAAGATCAAAAGAAGAACGCGAACCTTGACGCCAAAGCAATGAATGCTCTATTCTGTGCCCTACCAAAGAAGAGTTCAACGAGTGTCAACAGCAACTTCTGCACATCAAATTTGGCATACTCTTCAGGTAACACACGAAGGCACTAATAAAGTTAAGGAATCTAAAATATCTGTTCTTGTCCACAGGTTTGAGTTATTTAAAATGGAGGAGAATGAAACCATATCCGAAATGGTTACAAGATTCACCGACATCACCAATACTCTTGCATCCCTTGGAAAGGACTACACCCAAGTCGAAAGAGTTCGAAAGATCCTTCGTGCACTCACACCAGAATGGGAGAAGAAGACAACCGCCATTGAAGAGGCGAATGATCTCTCAACTATATGCTCCATAAGGGTAATAAGTTGAAGCTTCCAGAGGTTCGACGCCCTAATGAAGTGGGACACACAAATGATCCCAGCCTCTTCCATAGGATGGCTCACCATCCTACCAACAAATGCTTTGTCCTCAAGGACAAAATTCAGACTTTGATCGACGTCAGAGTTCTGAGTTTAAATTAAGAACAGAAGAAAGTCACTGCAAACATGGTGACTCTTGAGTTTGGTACCTTTTGAAGGTTACTGTCCCAGACAGACATACTCCAGCACAAAAGGCATGACTGGAGGTAAGTAATCCTTTAGTAAAGCAACAGGAGGCTAAAAGTCTCCTTTCACTGACATTGAAGACTGAAAAAATCATATGGGTGCACCCAGGTCTTGCCAAAGGTGAACAATGGGACTCAAAGAAATCCATGCCAAAGGGAAAATCCTGCAACGTCGTCTTTATCTTACCAGATGATGACAACATAACAGTAATTTCTCTCAGTGACTCTGATGATGAGAAGCATATTTTTGCAGCACAGTATGTTGCACCCTAACCCACAGGTACTCGGTCTGGAAAATCATGCCTGAGGCAATATGAGAAGACCACCGACGAGACCCAACAACCAACGACGTCAGGGGAAATTCCTGTTCTGGATTCAGTTCTAACACCAGGAAAAGAAAAGCAGAAAGAACTCTGATTTGAATGAGTGTTGAAGAAAACTTTGGGTCCGGGACTTGATGTCCCTTTTTGCTCTGATATATTGGCACAACTAGCCAATATTCTAGCTCGGATCACTATACACGAGTTGCTTCGCCTCTCAAAAGAGTCAAGAGAGGCACTCAGGGACGCGCTGGCTAATTCAGAATCATTTCAGATACATATACTGGAGGCCTCTAAAGATGATAGTCAACCCTTGTGCCCTGAATATCATCATGTACAGCTGAATCACTTTCACTACTGAGAACATGCTCCTCAAACACAATAAACACGATCGACCCTTATATTATATACATAGGCTTGACATGCATTAAGAGGGTACATGTCGATCCAGGGTCTGCACTAAGCATCATCCCTAAAAGGCTCCTCTACTTTCTTGGGATACCGCTGAACAGATTATCAACAACGACTACCACAATATATGGCTTCAATGCAGGAAGTAGTCACCGATTGGGAAATATTCAATGTCCCTGTCAATGGGGACCTAAAATAAGAAGTGACATGTTACGTCATTAATGCTGACCGTCATACAATCTATTGCTTGGGCGGCTTGGATTCACACTATTTGGATCATTCCTTCCACTCTACACTAGTGCTTTAAGTACGTGAAAGATAATGCAATAGTACAAACAGTGTTGCTGAAAAACAAGCATTCAAGGGAGTTTAAAACTACTTTACTGATCCTCCCTTCTATCAGGAAGCTAACGGAGTAGCAAAAGAACCGTTTCTTGAAGATGACAATAGCGGCAATGAAGAGAATTCAGAGTCAGAGGAAGACACGCCAGCTACTTTTGATTTCAAACCAGTTGTAGCATATTTTAACAATGCTAAATGTAACAGTCCCATTGAGGATGATGGTGAATGGGTGATCAATGAGAATGTCACTTTTGATTATCCTGTGAGTCTTGATTTATTTAAATCTGTAGATGATACCTCCCTGCTCATGCCCTTGTCCATGTTAAGCGTGACAAGTACGCCTGTAGATAATGGAGAAGGGCCTATCTTTGTGATCCCTCCATCCAAAAGGAGTCAATCGCAGATAATATTCGATAGGGTCCATCCCTGAATGTCTACAGTTATAGACTCGGGTTCGAACTCAGAGCCCCAGCAATTTTTTCATTATGCACGATCAGCAAACATATGATGAGAAAAATGGGGTATAATCTACAGCGTGAGAATGGCTTGAATTTCGAAAGGGGAAGATGTGGTCTTCTATGGACTTTCGTGCTGAAAGGGAAGCCAACAAATTATTATAATAAAACATGCTGGGGCTTGGGATATGTTACACCTCCCGCTCCATTTCAGTCCGAAGGAGACGAATCTCTCCCGTCACATTCCTCTATTTCATCTGAGTGGGAATCAGATGTCAGTGTGGGGGTGTTCTTCGAAACCCGCTTCGTTAATATGACTTCAATCAGTCAATTGGAGCATGAGGAGGCTATTGAAATGTTTAATGCTGAGCCATGGGCTCAGCAACTCGATCTCCAATGGGAGAATGATTTGAACAACGTGAACCTCCCACTGAGGATAGATTGATGTGGGTAGTCGAGATCACCCTAAACCCATCTTTATAAGTGAAAGTTTATCACTTACAGAAAGAGAAGGATTGATAGCTCTTATACTGGAGTATATCGATGTCTTTACATGGAATTATGAAGATATGCCCAGTCTTGATCCGTAAATAGCCATGCATCAATTAAACATTAAATCTGACGTCAAGCCAGTGAAACAACAACAATGATGGTTTCGTCCTGACATCATGGAAGCTATTAAAGCTGAAGTCTATAAACTCATCGAATATGATTTCATACGGGAGGAGTAGCACCCGGATTGGGTTGCTAATATTATCCCCGTTCTTAAAAAGAATGAAAAATTCTGAATCTGTATTGACTACCGTATTCATAATGCAGCCTGCCCTAAAGACAAGTTTTCACTACCCATCATTGACGTCATGATTGAAAAATGAAAGTGAAAGGAATTACCGTGTAGCTTTGGGCTAACGGGTCGTGTCCACAAGGAGGAATGCCATAGAAGCTTTTCGGTGTTTTTGTTAAGTAACAAAGAATGAAGTTGGTGTCTTTCTTTAAGCTGAAAAAGAGAATGGAGAGAAGGGAGATGATTAAAAGAAAAATTGCAAATTTAGAGAAGGCTTTGGAAAAGGTGATTTTTTTATAAAGCTTAAAGAATGATTTGTTGTTTTTTAATATACGAAGAAGATCTGGGCTCACATCTCACTACTCAATGATGTGTTCTTCTCTTGAAATCCTTAGTGCCTCAACTTGATCATAGGCAAAAACATAAGATTGAGTTTAGAAAGTTTTAAGCAAAGCACATAAGATAGTTTGGAAAAGTTCACTCTTTTCTTTAAGAAATCATTTTGAATTGAATGTTAAATCATCAAGTAGTTCAAGTATGAGATAAAAATAAGTTCAAGAAACGTTTTTAAAAGAAGTAGAAGTTTAAAAATTCAAACCCATCCTCATGTGCCTTCAAGAATACTTTCAACAAGAAAGGCTTAGTTTTTGGCATGCAAATGATTCATTGGGTCATTTCATCAAAAACCATTCAAAAAGAAGAGGGATTGGAGAGAGGAATAATAGTGAGCCAAAAAAACTAATTTAGCTACTCGTGGAAGACAAAAAACAATGCAAGCAAATAAAGCAAGACATACCATGAAATGGAGTGGAAGAAGAGAAAGTTTGACCCTTTTATTGATGTCACTTCAATCTTCAGAATAAAATCACTCAATTCCTCTCTCTCACTGGTATTTGAAATGAATTACAAATTATAAAATAGAGTTACTATTTTTCATCGATTTTGCAAAGGGGAAAACTCACAAAAAAGGGGTCGAGGAGCTAAATTACAAGTAATTCTTTGCAAGAAGAAGATTACAGGTAAATCTTCTCTGAGATTTCTGGGGAAGTGTGCCGGTAGGAATCTGATCAGCGCGCGATCACTTTATCCCTCTGACGATGCAATCGATCAGAGAATCGGACTGCTGCTTGATTGGATTCCCTTCTCGCCTAGTTCGGGGAATCGGAGAACTGAAGGTTGGTGGAACCCTCTTGTTACTTCTTAAACTGCCTCCACTTGGGAATTGCTTCTCGCCTGGTTCTAGAAATTCCTTGAAAGGGAGGAAGATCTTAGGGTATTAGCACCCTGATTAGAGAAGTAGTTCTCTAAATTCTTGAAAGCAAGAGAGTAGGTCTCTGCCTTTAGCCGTCTCCCCTCCTTTTCTCGTGTGCTGATTGGTCGCTAATGTTGCATATTTAGTGTCATATTTCCATACTTGTTATAGAATAAAACTTTGCATTGTCCTAATTAATTGCTTAATTTATTTGCAGGCTTAGTCTTTAAGGAGATGAAGAGAAATGAGCCCAAAGCCCACCAAAATTCTGAATTAAATCAGAATTAATTCGCACTCAGTAAATCAGGGCAAAAATCAAGAGGTTGAAAATTGGTTGAGAAGAATCCTCTCAGAATCGATAGGTTAAAGCCAAGAATCCAAGGCCATTTCGTCAGAATCCGGGACTTTAACAACTTTCTTTTTCATTTTTCTTTTAACTTAAAAACAGAGAAGAACTCTCGTTTGTTTTCATAACAATTTCAATAAAGAACGTAAACGCTTCTATCGCAAAACCCTCCTTGTGGATCACGACCCGCATAGCCTCTTGCTATAGCGGTAAGAATTGAGCACTTGCACATTTTCATTTCTAGATCTAAAATTCCGTATTTTTTGTGCAGGTTTTGCCTCAATCAAATTTTTGCGCCGTTGCCGGGGAGGGTAACGTTGTTTTTATTGAAATCAGATTTTTCTTGAAAATTTTTTAGAACTAAAACGAACTTTCTTCTCTGTTGCAGGTTAAAGGGCAAGCAAAGCAGGAAATTAAAGTTGCAGTAACATATAAGTGACCTTGGGTCTCTGCTCTAGAAAGCAGAGACCAAGTGCCCTCTGCTTTGCCGCGGATCCGTGGCCAACACCGCGAAAACGCGGCAAAAAGGAGTGGACTACTAACTGTCTTTTTGCAGGGCTGCTTGCTTTGTAAATTGTAGTTTTCTGCAACTTTACTTTTCTTATATGCCATCACATAAGCCTGCTAATAATCAACAGTAAAACATTTGTTGAAAAGATAAAAAATTGATTAGACGTTTGCATTTTAGGCACGTGTCTTTTCAATTCATTTATTTTTACTGTTGAAGAGTGCTGGAGTAAGGTACGTATGCATTGCATTTAGCATAGGACTCACTTCTTGGTTGATTTATATCGCTTTGAGTGAATCTTATTTATCTTGTACACTTGCACAAATTGATTTTAAGGGCAATACCCATTAACAAGATAAGGTGGGGATTTAATCACCCTTCCTTAGCCCAAAAATCAGATTCCAAGCACTCACTAACCCAAGTCTAATTAAAATTGAGTAGACGTTGGCCCTAGGGACATCTCGGACTCAATTAGGAGATTATCCTAAGGGGGAAAGATGTTGGAATTTGACTCCTGCAAAATCAGTGTCTAGGAAAGGGATTAAGGGCCGAAAGCCCGAAGGTTGGTGGTTATTTAATTAAGGAACGTCTTTGACGGAAAAACCTCCCACCAACCTTGCCCTGACTTGGCTGATTAGCTCGTGGTCAAAGTTTGCATTAGACCTCCCGTGGACAGTCTAATCAGTTAGGAGTCGTCTAGGTCATAGGTCTACCCTAACTTAGTTAGAATTTTCTCTTTTTATTTGTTTGCTTATTTGGTTGTTTTTTCTTTCTTTTTTGTATTCTATTGTGTGATATGGCTTATAATAATAATTTTTTCAACTTTAATAATAATCCATATTACACACCGAGTTCATTTTCGGATATTACCAACCCGGCATATCATGACTTTAACCAACCTAGTGTGCCGGATTGGTCTTATCCGAATCAATATAACCCATACCCCCAATCTAATAACTATAATTTCCATAATGATTTTAACTCTTCACAGAGTCAGTGGGGATTCACCTCCCCCGAGCATAATTTTCAACCTACTTATCCTCCTTCTCCACCGAGTCCCCAATATTTTCAAGATTCATACTCAGTTCCACCAGTCCAAAATAGGAAACTATCAATTTTGCAAATGAGTATGCGTGAGTCCAAACACAAATCCCAAAATCTGATGGACTCACAATTTCACCACCAATTCCAAGACAATACTTTATCTTTTCATCAAAACAATGAGCCTATCAACTATGAAAAGATGCTTGAAGCCATGACTCATGCTCAAAATGCTCGAAATCGTGACATAGATATGATAGTCGAATCTCTACGTTCTCACCGTTGTTCTGATGTCACTAACCATTCTGTTAGAGCCAACGAGTTATGTAGCTTTGGAAATCAAGATTCTATTTCAGAACAACCATTTGAACTTGCCCAAACTCCAAATTTTGAAAAAGATATTGACAGTTTGGCAAGTTATTCCTTTCCTGAAATAGAACTTGAGAATGAATATGATCTTGAACCCCAACTTAGTGATTCAATTCTTCTTCCTGATTCAATAATGACTCGGTATCTTCACCTGACTTCAATCTTTTCCCAGAGTCAACATTGGATCCTGTACCAATTTATAATGAAATTGAATCACCCATCTTTGAGGATCATATTGAACTTGACCAATTATACACTTTTGAAGATCCTATTGACAAATTGGCAAGTTCTCATTTTTATGATATTGAACTCAATGAGATATGTGACCTAGATTCTCAAATCTGTGATCCAGTTCACCTTTCTGAATCAATATTGACTCTTGTTTTGTTACCAAACTTGAGTAATATTTTAGAGTCAGTTTTGATTCCCCGCCTATCATTCTTGAACTTGAATCACCAATATTAAGTCACATCCCATTGTTAGAAAATACATGTGGACTTGAGTTCAACTTCTTGACTTGGACCCGCTTCTTGAACCAATCTCGACTCCTGAACCTTTACTTGACTTAAGTCACTTTCCTGAGTCAGTATTAGTTCCTGTACGTCCTGAGTCCAAGTCAATCATTCTATCTTTTCATACTCCATTCTGGGACGAGGTGGTTGACAAATTTGACTCCAAAATTTGTTATGGAATTTGGAAATTAGATGGGGTTAAATACTTAATAAAGATCCTTCATGGATACACAATTTTAATGGGTTATATTATTGAAATTTCTGGTGGGTTCCTCCGAATCCCACGAAAAGTTGATTGGGCCGCATTTCGTGGACCAATCAGACCACCACCGGAACCACCACCTTAAGGTAACATTTTCCTTCCCTTTCTTCTTTTTCATGCATCTATGCATTAATTCATACATTGAGGACAATGCATGAGATAGGTGTGGGGGAGGGTCTAACATAACTTAGTTTTCTTTACTTTTAAAAACTTTTTGAAAATAGAAATAATATTTTGACATATTTTTTGTAAGAAATTAAGTTAATTTTAAGGAATAGGAAATCCAAATTAGGATTTCTTATACTTGGTCAACATAAGATTATTTGTTTGATTTTTAGGGTTAGGAAGATAATTTGTCAAAGTAATTTAGTCTTGATCTTTACCTTGATGAAATATGCACACTTCATACACTTACACACTTAGGGTTCAAAAACAAAGATTCTTATGCCTTATATAAAAATATATATATATATATATATATATAAAAGATAAACAAATCTAATTACTGATTAGCAAGGTGCTTTGGCCTAAGAAAGCCTTAGTATTTATGCGAGAGATGATTAGATAAGTTTGAAAAGAAAAAAAATTTTATATCCTATGATTAAGCTGGGTATTTGTGCCTAATAAGCATAGGTATTCACGCCTAAAAGAGGTTCATATAATAAAATCCTTAGTTTTGTGACCTTATTTGCTCGAGTCCTTAAGTCCTAGGGGTGTCTTCTCACCCGGTGCCCTAAAACCGTTTGGTTTGGGAGTCATCGATTAAAGGCTCGTTACATGGGCAGATTAGAAAGCCTAATAGAACTAAGGAATAATACTACCAAAAAAAAAAGAAAAAAAACATATATATATATATATATATATATATATATATATATATAAATAAATAAGGCATAAGAGTTAAAGTTAATGAACCCTTAGTCAAAATTTTCACAGTCACAAGTGCATATGACTTAGGGTAAAGTAATAGACTAAATGAGAAGTACAATTTGACTCCTTACTTTGATTGATAACAAATTTTTGAATAGAGACTAAGTTTAGGAATGAAAAATTAAGTTTTTCCTATAACTTATAGATTGCTTAGATCTTACAATTATATTTCAAATATTTTCCCTTTCAAAATGCTTTTCGAAAATACTAACTCTTTATTTCTCTTTCTTTATGGATTTTGTGGGTGCAATCCGCTGAAAACCCTCACGAGACAAAACTCGTCCTCTAGGGAAACCTAGAGGTTTAACGGCTTGTTGCACATGCTCAGTGCAATCGCGCGACCTGCGAAAGTGGTCTAATAATCCTTAGTATAGTTGGTGTTTTGCTCGAGGACGAGCAAAAGATAGGTATGGGGGTGTGATTGGTCGCTAATGTTGCATATTTAGTGTCATATTTTCATACTTGTTATAGAATAAAACTTTGCATTGTCCTAATTAATTGCTTAATTTATTTGCAGGCCCAATCTTTAATGAGATGAAGAGAAATGAGCCCAAAGCCCACCAAAATTCTGAATTCAATCAGAATTAATTCGCACTCAGTAAATCAGGGCAAAAATCAAGAGGTTGAAAACCGGTTGAGAAGAATCCTCTCAGAATCAATCGGTTAAAGCTAAGAATCCAAGGCCATTTCGTCAGAATCCGGGACTTTAATAACTTTCTTTTTCATTTTTCTTTTAACTTAAAAACAGAGAAGAACTCTCGTTTTGTTTTCATAACGATTTCAATAAAGAACGTAAACGCTTCTATCGCAAAACCCTCCTTGTGGATCACGACCCGCATAGCCACTTGCTATAGCGGTAAGAATTGAGCACTTGCACATCTTCATTTCTAGATCTAAAATTCCGTATTTTTTGTGCAGGTTTTGGCTCAATCATGTGCCTTTGGTGCACTATTTATAGAGAGGGCAGGGGTACAATTTTCCCTTGAAAATCTGAAAACAGATTGAGTCAATATGTTTTACATCTGGAAAGTAGCCTTGCCACGAGGCTAAAGATAGCTTTTGCGAAGTTAGGAATAGCAAGTAGTGCTGATCCCTTGATCTGCTTTGCTAAATGAGGGATGCGCCCTTGATTCTTTCCAAATAACTAAAGGATTTTTCCTGATCTTCTTACCTGATTGGGAGAGTCAAAAGATTATGGCAAGCAACTGCCAAATTTGATCTCAATTATATTTGATCTCAATTAGATTTGATCTCATCTAGAGATTTGATTAGTCAAAGGTGACCATAAAAGATCTACAGCAGAGCTGCCGCGTTGAGCTCACAGCGGAGCTGAGAGAAGCATATGGCGAAGTTAGAAGAAAGCTCTTCAGCGGAGCTGGATAAACTTTGTGGCGAAGTTACTAATCAGCCTTTTGCATGGCTGCGCTGAGCTAACTTTCTACGGGGTTAGCTGAGCATTTGCAGGCGGAACTGCAAGTCAGCTCGCAGCGAAGTTATGAAGGATCTTCCTGCGATGCTAAGCAATTTTAGCTTCTCATGCGAGACTTTTCTTGTGGGCTCGTGCGAGACTAAGTGTTGAGGTTCCTGGACCTGCCTGGACCTTCTCACGAGCTTTTCTTGGCTTACTGTCTACTTCACTGGATCAGTAGAGTCTAAGTTGCTGATTTGTCCCCTTTGAGATGGGTGAAGAACTGGCCGTCGGCTTGTCTGTCACTTGTCTTTTATAGATGTCAACAAGTTAGACCTCGTTCAGGCCAGTTAGGAATCTTGTCTTTTTTAGAGTGTCAACAAGACCCCCTTCAAAGTTTTCGCAAGTTTGCAATGGAATGGTTCAAACTCCGAAATGCTTTGAACTGCTTCGATTGATGATATGTGAAATGCGAACATCGCCATAGTTGTTTAGTTCAGATCCACTTTCAATCCTGCTTCCGGATTGGAATAAGTTCGCCGAGGAATCGTGTAGCTTCGCGTCTGGATAGCTTCGGTATGGATAGCTTCGCGTTAACTTGGTGTTTGGAACGACGTTCCTTTCCCGAGGTTAACTGCTTTTCAGCGAGTTACGAAAGGGATTATTCTCTTTTCCGAGGTTGAAATAACCTCTCTTGCTTTTGACGGGGGAGATTGTTCCTTTCTTCGAGGCTAAGCATTTAAATGCTTTAACTTCGCCCTCGCTTCTAGGCTTGAAGCAGCAGCGGCGTGGTCAGACCATGAGGCCTATAAATAGGACACTTGAAGTCCTCTTCAGAGAAATAGTCTGTTCATGATATCCCCCCGTTGCCTAGGAAAGGAGACTCAGATCTCTGGAATAGTGGGGGCGCCCACCCTAGTTACTAACCGGCCAAGAGCTGGTGAGTTTCAGTCATCCAGAGATTTTACCAATGGACTAGTGACTTTAGGGAGTTTATCTCCCTTAATCTTAGCTTTACCAGCTACTTCAGAGATTGATTTCCCTTATTCTTCATTCTGTATCTGACTGACTTG
Source organism: Agave tequilana (assembly GCA_038442645.1). Taxonomy (NCBI): domain Eukaryota; kingdom Viridiplantae; phylum Streptophyta; class Magnoliopsida; order Asparagales; family Asparagaceae; genus Agave; species Agave tequilana. Next base: position 8,023 of record JAVJIF010011957.1, on the reverse strand, counting down.
CAGAGAAGGGCTTCAGCCCTATTTTTCAGGTTCTCGGCGAAGCTATTATTCTCGTTTGATTAGAAAAAGACTTTTCCATGCAGAGTTCTTATCTTGATCTATTGAATCTGCCTGTTAAATCTGCCACATACGCAAGAATTGAGACTTAGTCTCTTTACGGTTGAACCAGTCTTGCCATATAGGTGGGGCTAAGACTGCATCCCTCTAGACTGTCTGGCTTAGCCATATAGGCGAGGGTAGGATTTGGTCCTTTTTGAGGCTTCTTTAGCCTAACTGCCTTAGGCGGAGCTAAGACTTGGCTTATGCTAAGCCAGTCCATCATCACTGTGCAAGCGAGGCTATCCTCTGCTTAACTGAAGCACCACTGGATCGGATATGAATTGATTCGCCCCAAGAATTTGACTTAGCATTTCGTCTTTACAGTTTTCTCTTTGATTTAATGCTAACCTGTTTTCAGTTTGCATTGCAGTGAACTGTGCCCGCCAGTCTTTTGTCTTGACGAAAGAGACCAGAAATTTGCCTCTTGATCTTCAAGTTGAAGCTTTGATCACAAGCAGGAGGAACATACTGGAGCAACTGATATGCGTTCCAAGAAGAGATTGGCAGTCGCTTATCCGAGATGATCCGCTTTGGAAAGGGGCTGGTAATCGCTTATCTGAGATGATCCACTTCGGGAAGGAGGACGTCACCTATAAGGTCTTGGATCCTTCCTTTGCCAATTTTGATTACAGAAGATCCAGCTTTCTTATGGCAACCAGTCCTTTGCCAATTTTAATCAAAGAAAATCCAGCTTCTTGATGGCAAAATCTGCCATTAAGCGAAGGATTACGGCGTTGTGCAGGAGGAAGACCTTTCCTGTCCAGTTGAGATGGTTCATCACCTCAGAAGTAGATAGAATGATTTGTCTGCCATTAGGGCAATGACTCGGTTGTATGAAAGACCACCTTGATGTAGTGTCAATGTATCTTCCCTTTTGAATCAATAAAAATGTTTATTTACTGCTTATCTACTTTGTTTCCCTCCTTTTTGATTCGAGAACATCTGAAGTGGACTAACTTAGGTAAGTCTTTTCCATAGGAGGAAATGAAAACTCTTAGCCGAGCTAAGCTTCCATCGAAGCTGAAGACAGATTTTCAACTAAGTCAGGAGCAAGTTTCTGGTGAAGCTAGCACGGAATTTCCGCGAAGCTAGAGATGTGCTTTAAGCGGAGCTAAGGCACGTTTCTCAGTAAAGTTATTCAAGCGTCCGCGAAGTCAACGCTGAACTCACGGCGGAGTTAGCCCTTGGCTGGGCTGAAGTAACGCTTTTCGGGAAGGCGCTTTAGGCGCCGTTTCAAATTAATTTGAAACGACTGCCTGCGCTCCTTTCGAGGAGGCAAAATTTAGGCAATCATCAACCTATAAAAGCCTATTAGGCTGAAAGAGAAGGAACCACCTCTCTTTGAATTTTCAGAGAACTCCAATCTCTTCTTCTTCTTTCTTCTTCGTTTGGAAATTCAAGACTTCTTTAGTTCTCTGATGGCTCCCAAAAGACGAGCAGGAAAAGAGGTAGCCACCTCTACGACGGAGGGACCTTCTCCTGTTCCGGTCATCGAACGACCTATCACGGGTAGGGATCTTTCCGTCTTACGTAGAGATTTTTATCTCTTTTCGAAGCCAATTTTTGGCTATTTCATGACGAACCTAGAACGATTCATTATGATCCAGTGATCTCAGGGAGTTCAGCTCCCTTAATTTTCTTTGCCAAATTTTTAGGGGATTTAATTCCCCTTAATTTCTCAACTAGAAATTCAGGAGCCGAATGATTTCTTTTCCAAGCTTATGTGTGAAGCTAACCCTTAGGCAGTTCACATCCTATCGAATAATAGGATGCAAAGCTAGCCTTTAGAGCGCAGATGAAAAAGGACTTTAAAGCCCTTAGCATAACTTTAGACATTAATGCCCTTATGGCAAAGTTAGCCCTTGAGGGCTTCTTCGCATTCTGTTTGGCGACAGAATGCTAGGCGAAGCTTCTAGGGCGAACATAACACTTGGATAACTCCTGCATTTTGCCCTCGAGCAGAATGCGGAGCTAAGCTGCAATTGCAAAACTGAGCTTCGGGGCGAAGCTAATGCTGGGCTAGCTTCACTCGTAGAGCGAAGCTATGCCTCAGCAAAAATTATATTCTTGCTTTAGCTTTCTTTAGCCAATGAACTAATATAATTTCTTCTTACTTTTATAGTGCACTATACTCCAGGTCCTCTGAACAGTCTCTTTGGAACAGCCAGGGGGCTAGACGGCAATGCTAGCCTGCAGTTCCAAGGGCAGGCTTCATTATTCAGTGAGCGAAGTGCTCCCGGTCGGAATGCACTTATCTATGCCGGAGATCAGCGCACCATGAGGAGCATCTTAACTACTGCTCCTCTTGAAGATTCTGACCGAAAAGTCTATCGGAAGCCTGGCTTCATGTTTGTAGATGCAGCACCAGAAACAATCCCCAGCTGCTAGCCGGAGAGGGGCAGTGGATTTTCAAACTGGACGGCGAGAATATTATCTCCCATCTAGCAAGCGCTACTCTCCCTTGTCCTTCTTTCAATGTGTGACGTGGGCTCGAAAGATGCAGTGGCAAGTGACGCGGACTACCGATTCCATTCACGTTGGGAAGTTGATAGTTCCGTCCCCCGGTTATACAAGGGTGGTTCCTCCTCGCTGCATATTGAGTCTCCACCCTGGGAACGTACTTCTGGACATCCCAGTGGGAGAAAATCCCGCGATGGTTCAGACTTTTGTAAATCAGTTCTTTAAGGCTCATGGTAATTATCCAGCCACTGATTTCAGGACCCCTGTGTGGATTCAACCCCCCAAGGCATGGTGGAGGGACTTGACTTTATATGTCCTTGCCCATTTTGAAGAGGATCTGGAGAGGCTGGGACTCTATGAGGCCGTCAGGGCAACTTGTTACGGCATCTAGATGATCGTAGCGAAATTCTACGCCAACTTTGAGTTGTACTGCCTAGCTACAAGGACCTTCTTCACCCCCGTTGGCGAATTGGGCATGGCTTTGCAAGAGATGTGGGAAGTCTCTGCTCTACCTTTTGGGTCTCTCCCATATGAAGAATATTTCCCGTGCGAGGCAGAATTGGCACTTCTGGAGAAGAAAGAGCTCGCCTTGTTTGAGACTTACCAGGAGTTGATGTGCCACCTTTACATTTGCTTAAGCATGCATGGGAGCCATAAGGGAGCTTCATGCAGTTTGAAGAGCTGGGGAAATTATTTGTTCCCTGACCTGGAAGGTACTCCTGAAGCGGCTGATGTAGAATTGCAGATGAAGACATCTTTTGCAGGATGCAAGAGCACTATCAAGGGGATTTGGTTTTGGAAGAAGATGACGGACCCTATGAGAAAGGTGATATTCTTCGGAGTTTCCACCACCAGGCTTGTCGACCGATGTCCCGTAAGGTACTTCTAGCTGGCTTTTTAACGGTTTGGCTGAAGAGATGTGTGGTGCCATCTCCGTCTAGCGACGTCATTCATCCAACTGCCTTATTACCGGCTATTCGTCTAGTCCATGGTCATTCTCTTGGACTTCTTCCAGCAATGGTGTACTGTATTCAAAGAGGCCTTCGTGCATTGACGGAGGCTTTCTGTAGGCCACCAATGACGAAGTAGAGAAAGGGGACTATCTTGCCTTGCGACGGACCAAACCCCAGAATTGGTTTGCCATATACTTATTTGATGGCATGGTTCGCTCTTCACTGCCCCTCCATCATCCAAGCCGGTGAGGAGCCCCCAGAAGGTGTTCGAATGGCGCTTCACCATCGATTCGAGGGGTGTTCGTGGTCACGGACTTATGTTGCTGCGGTCCGTAAACTGCTGTGCCGTCATGACTTCTACAGCCTATTTCGGTGCTTTCCTACATTCGTGATGCAGGCTATGTTGAAGAATTCAAGGATGTAGGGGAAAGGCAGACGTTGTTGAGTCGGGGAGTCTTCGAATGGCTGGTTAGCATCCGGCCATCCCACTTGTTATATAGAAGTGGGGACACCTGTTACTTGGAGCCCTATGTTCCGAGTCAGTTTGTTCGTCAGTTTGGGTATGACCAACTGTACGTAGGTAATCCGAACAGTAGCTTGGCCTTCATGGGGAGCCTCATCGATGGAGCTCGTGCCTGGCGGTTTTATATTGCTGGCTGTACTGAGGCGCGGCTGTGCATGCCGCTAAGGACTTCGAACCTTCTGACGACCCTGAGATTCTGTCAGTGGTATAGAACTTCGAACTCCACACCAACTGGGTTTTCTATTAATTCCTTTCGTGTGAAGTTGATCTCTCAGCGGTTAAAGCGGAAGGTCACTAAGAGAAGCGAGGGTAAGAGGGTCCACGTGCCAGGCCTCGGGGAATTCATGGCTGTTGATGATAGCGAGGCTTCGGACGCAGGAAGTCCCCGCTTTGAAGGGGATACAAGTGCTGAGGCTCCAGCAGCTGCTTCTGGTGGGGTGGTCACAGCCCCCGTGGAAGATGTAGAGGTGGAGGAGTTGGAGGAAAAAGATCCCAATGTCCACTTCAAACGAAAGCGTCAAGGAAGATCTCGCAGGAAGAGGGTAGTGAAGAAGCCTCGTCGCTACGTCCTACTGTTATTGCAGAGGGCGAATCATCTGCAGTGCCTCCTCCTCCTGCTCCATTAGTCATTAAACTGTCGGCTCCTAGGCAGACCGCTGGTAAAGCTGTTCCGGACCCGAGTAAGATCAGCTTCATTCTTGCAATACACTCTCATATATTCCATACAGCTCATTGTTTACTTCATGACTCAGGAACCGAGGTGGTAAGAGACCCAAGAACCGAGGCCGCAGGAGGAAAAGGGGAGCATTATGATCCCCTGTTCACTTATAGAGAAGGCGATGAGGCTAGCTATTTTGCCGTCTCGGAAGAATCTAGAGGTGATGCGGCCGATGTAGGTCCTTCAGGTGCTGGGACCTCAAAGGGGGTCCCATAGCTTCCAGCTCTTTTGGGTGGACCATAGAGGGTTCGGCGAGTGAAGGTGGGTCGGACGTCCGTGTTGATTCTGCCAAAAATTTTCCCATGGAGCCTGAGAGGACTGAAGTCGTTGTCGAGGGATTTCAGAGAGAGACTGCTGCCAAGGCAGTTGAGGCGATACTATCTTTTGGTAATATTTTGCTCTTTCGTGAGTAATTTTTCTCGTGATATTCATTACGCCTTGCTTAATTAAAGTTTAACCACAGGTGCCTTGCCCTTGGGCACATCGACTTCAAGAGGACCAACCAGTTTCCTTGAGGGACTCAGGGGTGAAACAAGTACTTCGACCGCGGCGGATGCTGCTGAGTTGGATGTTTTGTATCACAACCTGCCCTCTTATCAGCCCGAAGCGGCCAGAGTAGTCACGGAACCAACCTCACTTCCAACTATATCAATAAGTGAGATGCCATTGGTTTTGCCAGTGCAGCCTATCTTGCCAAGCATGGAGCTGAAGGTGATTACCAGTCCTACTTCTCAAACACTGGTGGTTGAGCCAGCTCACTCAGAAATAGTCACTAGCCCTACTTCGATTGTGGCTAGTGTACTAGTTTCAATGAGGACTCCTTGAAGATCACCGCGATCCTCATATTGCTCCAGCTAGTGCTTCTACTATTCCTTCCATAGTTATGTCAGTGAAACTGGTGGAAGCTTTATTTTCAGAGGTTGCTTTTTCGCCAGGAGGAGTCGAGGCCGAGAATGAATTCGTGGCTGAGTTAGTCGACAGCTTTTATAAGGGCTTAAAATGATCCGTTGCTTTGGTCTTGAAGGGCTCGACTACCTCATTCTCTGCTTTAAAGGTGGTCCTCTCCCGAAGCATTGACAGTATCCGAGACTTGGAGGGGACGACCAGGCCGCCGCATTGGAGCTTCTGGTGGACAGGCTTAAGAGGGACGTGGACGAATGGCTCCGTCTTAGGCATTCAGATCTGGAGTCTTTAGTTAATGACCAGCTGCGCACCTTTCTGCTCAAATGCATGAAGCCCATCTCGCCGCTCAAGAAGTAGCTAAGGCAATTTCCTCTGACTTGAAATCCTTGGAGATGAGAAGAGTAGAACTTGGGGACGCCATAGATGCTTCTAAAAGAGCTTTTCTTGATGCCGAGGATAAGATTGAAAAGGCCAAGGAAATGTTCAGGAAGGCTGATCTTCTTTTGTCCAAGACTGAACGGTGCGTCTTGAAGAGATTGCTCGGCTAGAGCGGCTTAAGGCTCAGAATGACGAAGTCCTGCAGCAGGAGCTAGCACAGAGGGCAACTTTGGTTGAAATTGAGGCTCGCTTATCCCAAACGGCAAGCTTTAACGAGGCCGAGTTGAGGTCGCAGGCACTTCTCAGAGCTGTTAAGGAGAGGAAGAATAGGCTGGCTACTCTTGAAGAACGGGATTAAGTCCTACGAAGCGCCCTCGTAGCTTGTAATCTGAGCAACCATGTATCCCTCTTTTAAAATCAATAAAAGTAATTTTATTTGATTCCTCTGTTGTATTTCCAACTTGTTTTATTCTTCTGAAATTTCAATCTTTATATTAAGTTGTTGTTACAATCCTCAAAAGGAAGCGGAATAACGGTATAACTAATCTAATCAGTGGCGATAAACTGATAGTGTTAGTCACACATTAAAATAAATAGTCCTTACTGGACTAAAAGATGAGACTTGGCTATCTGTCGGTTCAGAGGTCGCAGGGACGTAACCGATTGAGAAGCTACCAAGCCCAAAATTTTTCTCATTCAGAGGTGACGAACTGGACAGATGACAAAGAAATAGTCCCTACTGGACTGAAAGATGAGACTTGGCTATCTGTCAGTTCAGAGGTCGCAGGGACGTAACCGATTGAGAAGCCACCAGGCTCAAATTTTTTTTGTCATTATGAGGTGACGAACTGGACATGATGACAAAGAAATAGTCCCTACTGGACTGAAAGATGAGACTTGGCTATCTGTCAGTTCAGAGGTCGCAAGGACGTAACCGATTGAGAAGCCACCAAGCTTAAAAAAATTTTTGTCATTCAGAGGTGACGAACTAGACATGATGACAAAGAAATAGTCCCTACTGGACTGAAAGATGAGACTTGGCTATCTGTCGGTTCAGAGGTCACAGGGACGTAACCGATTGAGAAGCCACCAAGCTCAAATTTATTGTCATTCAGAGGTGACGAACTGGACATGATGACAAATAAATAGTCCCTACTGGACTGAAAGATGAGACTTGGCTATCTGTCGGTTCAGAGGTCGCAGGGACGTAACCGACGTAACTGATTGAGAAGCCACCAAGCTCAAAAAATTTTGTCATTCAGAGGTGACGAACTGGACATGATGACAAAGAAATAGTCCCTACTGGACTGAAAGATGAGACTTGGCGATCTGTCAGTTCAGAGGTCGCAGGGACGTAACCGATTGAGAAGCCGCCAAGCTCAAAATTTTTGTCATTCAGAGGTGACGAACTGGACATGATGACAAAAAAAATAGTCCCTACTGGACTGAAAGATGACTTAATTATTAACTCCATAGGGATTTTGATATCTCCTTTAGATGCTATTTGGAAGAAATTGTCAGAGGTATATTGTTAACGTGACAACCAGAAAAGTCCACTGAGGACTGAGTAGGAAACAAAAGACTTTGAGGGTCGTCTACCAGAAACTCGTTGGGGAGTTCGAAAATGAATCCATAAGAGATTACATGTCAGAGGCGATCGTTAACGTGACAAAAAGAACTCCGTGGGGATTTGTAAAGCAATTTGTCAGAGGTGTAATGTTAACTTGACAAGAATTCATTTACTGTTAGAGGTACTTGAACGTAGCAGTAATTCGAGTGGACCTGTCATCCTACTGAAGAGAATGACAAGTGGAGTTTATTCACTGGGGATATTAGTTTTATCCGTTGGGAGTAGATTATAGTCTTGCTACCAGAGGTTTAGTGTTAACATGATAGGTTAGACTCATCATTTGCAAGGGATATGAATACCTTTATATGTGATCTCACCATTCCATGGATGGGAATTGGTAAGTGATTTTGGAGAGGGAA